>JAWZYT010006418.1:30000-48880 GCA_034508575.1 Petrolisthes manimaculis | reverse complement strand
TCAGACTAATAGATTCACGAGGAAGCCAAAAAAAAAAAAATAAAAAAAAATAACGTGTTGAATTTTAGCCCGATCATGACAAGTAAATTAGTCCGGATCAGAGAGAGAGAGAGAGAGAGAGAGAGAGAGAGAGAGAGAGAGAGAGAGAGAGAGAGAGAGAGAGAGAGAGAGAGAGAGAGAGAGAGGAGGGGGGTAAGTACAGTCGGCCTCAGGAATTCGTATACGCCTCTGTGATATCAAGGCTTTGTAACAACATAGAAAATTTGGTGGATATATTTTCTAACACCAAACTTTTCTATTAATGTTATTTTGGCTAATACTTGAATCAGTCAACAGAACAACAATCCCATATACAGTAAGTACAGAAATAAATCAGATCCCTTTTAACTATTGCTCTGTGTACGAAGGCATGAGGCCGAATGTACTGTACAAGTAATATATTTTTTGGAGTGTTACAGTGTGGTGAAGTGTAACCTATATAAAGGGTTTAAGACACTGTTGATATTAGCGTGTGGTGTAGTGTGTTGTGCTGTGGTGCCAATATTCCTTCTCTCTCTCTCTTTTTCTCTCTCTCACACACACACACGCCAACACAATCGTCAGGGCAGGGTAAGTACTGGCAAGTGTATCCTCCTGCATGGTAATGGTCGCTTTCACTCTAATTCGCTGTCTTCTCGCGGTCGCACCAACACCCCACACTGTGAATTTAGTTAAAGTCTGGATGTCACCAATATCACCCGCAGACTAAACCTGATAGTCGCAAATGTTGGCTTACAGGAATTTAATTATTTGCTATTTTTTTTTTTTTTTTGGTACTTATGTTATTGCTTTTATTAAATAAGGGGAGATTATCTTGTTGGCAAATTGGAAGGCTACTGATTTCTCCTAACTATGCTAGATAACAGACCCCCTCAATGGGACTAATAGGGGATGTGTTTTGTGTCATAGTTTGGAGGAATCAGAGACCTTCCACTTCACCAACAAGAGAATCACCCCTTAAGAAAGAACACACTAGCGTCACTGAAATTATACATTGTCACCTGCAATTGTGTCTAGCTTTTACAATCATAGTTGAATAAATTAATAATGTATTGTGGTAAAACTTGTTCGTCATTTTATATCTGTACTAAACAACTGTAAAGAGAAATAATGCACTAAACGATAATGGCTTCGGTAATCTTAGATCTAAAGTTTTTTTCTTGCCAGGTGGATTAGTAGCTTATCATTTCTCAAGTGGTTTTCGTAAATATTGCATGAAAGTATTCTTAACCTTTTATATCTGTATGTGCATTCTTACCTCTAACATACACGATCATACAGGGCACGACGGCATTTACATATAAGATGGTTGAGATAAATGTTGTTGTTTTTTTATCTCGCGACTGTATAGGGGATTCGTATAGGTATTTTTTCACTAAATAATAATAGCTAGAACGGAGACCCTCTTTTAGTTTACCAGATCAAAGTCAGTAAAGTGGTGTATCCTGAATATGGTGTACATCAACTAGTTTAATGACTTATTCAGTCAAAAAATATACCATACAGTGTGCAAAGTATAAATAAAAGAATGTAAACCTGCATTTGGGCCAACTCGGTTCTCGGGTAATTGTGTTCGCTGAAGTGTTAACAGCACCAAATGGGTTCCTCACCACCACCAACATTGCACTCGCCGTCGTAATTGTCTCACGTTATGGAGCCGAAATTTCCAAATCTATCCAATAAGAGTCGACCTTAGGAAATTATGGAAATATGCAAAGCATTTGTGTGACTAAAATGCATATTATGTTGTTGTTGATGTATGATAATGGCTTTCATAAGCAAATTTTCCTACTTTAGATGATGAAATATGTTTTAGATGAAGAAATATGTATGAATTGTCAGAGAGTATAATGGTTAATTTACTACTTCTATATATCTATAAAGAGTTTTCCACAAAGGGTATTTGAGTTTGTATTATGTGTATGTAATTTTACACTCAAGGTTTCTTTACCTACGGTATATCTTTGTTACCAGGCATAGAGAATTCATAATTCATTCCAATTTCAAATCGCTCTCAATACATTTATATTCAATTGGTCACGATTTTGTTGTAATTTGGATTTGAAGTGAATTCAGTGCGCCAGTTAACTCTCATTTGCCGCCACTCTGTTAAACCATCCCTATAATGACATACACTCATCACACCCCACCACTACCAACAGTAATGGTTTCAATGCAGGGGTGTTGAGTCCATCATCGCACTTCCTCTTTCCTCTTTTTTGTTCATTACTGTTATTGCTTCCAGTACACTCTTCCGCTCAGTATAGTCAGTACAGAACATATTTCATATTCACCCACCTTTTATAACGACAGTTGGGGGCAGCAATTGCAGAAAATTGTCCACTCGAGGTAACTCTGTGAAAATTGAGGGAGAAAATAGTTTGTCATTTATCATATAAATTTTATACACCAATTTCACGAAGGACAGAAAGTCATAAAACTGTGGGTGTGCCATAATTTGAAGATTATTTTATACTATTGCTGTGAAGATGACCTACTTCTATATAGTCTAGAGTTCTGAATTAGTAAATGACAAACAATGCCAAAGGAAAGAAACTGCTCCACGAGATTTGTAATGTAAGTCTGGGATGGAGGAGGTGGAATACATGATACAAGTAGTAGTAGTAGTAGTAGTAGTGACTGTAATGGTAAAAGAGAGAAGGAAATAATTTATGTGTAGATCAGGTCTGGTATTAAGGAAGAGGATAGGAAGGTCATTGATAAGTGGAATAAACTTTGCTCTGAAGGCATTGAGTAGACATAGAGTAGATAATAATCATGTGCAGCCCAAACAAACATTGCGCTTTTCCTTAATTAGATAATAACACATGTAAAATAATAACTACATTAATAAGTGAAAAGGATGAAAAAGGTAAAGAATTTCAACCTATTTTCCATTCCCATCGGTGCAGTGCTATAGATGAAAAAAAAAAAAAAAAAATCTCTTAAATCAAGGAATTATGTGAATTTGAATTTTTATATACAAGTCATAATCTACAAAAAAATCATTAAAGACATCCTTTCACTACAAACATCATAAATAGCTGAACTCTAAGTGATGATGTCATGGGTAATTGATGGATACCTACATAAATTCATTCATATGCCAACGCTTGTGAACAAACATAATTATACAATGTGCGAAAATCATTCAAAATGTCTGTCGTCACATCTGTCAAGTCACGAAATACAGTTTGGCAATATAAACTTTACTGGCTCGTAAATTGAAAAACCAGAGAAGCTTATTGATTTTCCCCGTGGATATTGTAATTGTGTGTGGTGGTGAATGTGTATGTATGTGCGATGACTATAGCCTATAATTTATCCTTCAAAAAGCCCTGAGTGAGGCGACACGATCTTTGCCTCCTACTGTACAACATTCAAAATAATTCCGAATACTTCTGAATTTTGAATAGTTCCTAATAAGACTTATATACGATTTACCACCCACACCGTAATTATCCTCTTAATTAATTAAGATGGAAAGCGAGTAGTATATATGGCTGAGACTGACCTAAAAACTCCTTTATACGAGCCACATGAGAACCATTTGTTAGCCTAGAACTTCTCTGTGGTCTTTAATTAACTGTTTCAGGAGAGGATTACATATACAGAAATACACTGAATTATACAGACTACATAACCTCTTGCAAGGAGTCCGAACGAGGTGGTCTGGTTATAAGAGTAGAGCCATGTCACGTCAAACCCACCCACTGTTTTAGAAGAGGAAGGCAGAGAACATTGTGAGCATTGTAAAAAGTCCTGCTGATGATTAAAGATTGTAGACAAGAACATTCGTGGAGAAAATTACACAGATTACCACTGAGAAGTAAGGAAGAACAAGGAAACAAAACGTAAGAATGTAATATAATGAAAGAGAGAGAGAGAGAGAGAGAGAGAGAGAGAGAGAGAGAGAGAGAGAGAGAGAGAGAGAGAGAGAGATAGATAGAAAGATAGATAGATAGATAGATAGAGAGAGAGAGAGAGAGAGAGAGAGAGAGAGAGAGAGAGAGACAGAGACAGAGACAGAGACAGAGTTACATAGAGTTACATAGAATCACAGACCACAACAGACCTTACGGTCCACACGGGGTGATCTGATTAGAAGGTTACTGGTAGAGAATGAATATCTCCCCAGTGATAGTCGTAGGTAAGAATAGCAAAGTAGAAGGCTCTCTCCCCACCCTCCAATCCCTCCGGCCTGAGCCGTACTGGAAATAAAGTTAGGAGTCAGAACCTTGTGGAGTTGGTAAAGAGAAAACTCCACAAGGAAATTTTATAGGAAAGATAGAAAGTAGTTGAAATTTGGCTAACTTGCCACCTGTAATGGGCAAAAAATTATTCATTAGTAAACATCGAGAGTCGGGGATTAGATGCAAGGTGTTTATCAAGGCGACGTTTGAAGCTGTCTACTGTGTTACATTCTATTACGTTACGGGGAAGCCCATTCCATAAGTTGACGACTCGGTTAAAAAAGAAATTCTTGGATTCGTGTGAGTTAAAAGATTTACCTATGATTTTACAGCCATTACCTCTCGTGTAGTTTGATTGATCGATATTGAAATATTTGTTGCAGTCCATATTATCTATGCCTTTGATTATTTTGAATACCTGGATTAAGTCGCCTCTCAATCTACGTTGTGCTAATGGGAATAGATTCAATTTATTTAGCCGCTCTTCATACGTTTTGTTTCGTAGACATGGTATCATTTTAGTAACTCTACGTTGGACTCGTTCCAATTTTACTATATCTTTCTGGTAGTACGGGCACCAGGCTTGGACACAATATTCCATAAGGGGACGGACCAAGGAATTATACAAAGTGAGGATTGTATCTTTAGACTTATACTCGAATGCTCTGCCAATAAAGCCGATAGTTTTATTTGCTTTCTTAATTACTTCCGTACATTGCTGACTGGGTTTTAGGTTACTTGATATTGTGACCCCTAAGTCTGTCTCTTGATCCACGCTTTTAATTTGATTACCATTTAACGAGTAGTTTGCAGTTACGTTACGATGTCCGATATGGAGTACTTTACATTTATCTGCATTGAAGGACATTTGCCAAGTTTTCGCCCAATTCGACAATTTATCGAGATTATCTTGCATTTCTTTAGTTTGTGCGTTAGTGAGTACTGTATTTGCAATTTTAGTGTCATCGGCAAACTTCGATATTATGCATGAGAGACCTTCATCTATGTCGTTTATGTAAACTAGGAAAAGGATTGGGCCTAAAACTGACCCTTGTGGCACCCCGCTCGTAACGCCAGTCCAATTAGATGATTTACCATTTATTACCACACGTTGTTTACGGTTTCTTAGCCAGTTCTCTATCCATCTTACGGTGTCGCCTTGGATTCTGTGAGATTTTAATTTAGTTATTAAACGTTTATGGGGAACTTTGTCAAAGGCTTTTTGGAAATCTAGATAAATTATGTCTACTGCTTTACTCTTATCATATTCGTTAAAAATGTCATTTAAAAAGTCTAATAGATTCGTTAGGCAGGAGCGTTTATTGCGGAAACCGTGTTGAGTGTCTCTGAGTAAGTTATTTTCCTCTAAATGATATGTAAGTTTATCTCGTATGATTGTCTCTAACATTTTGCATACTACTGAGGTTAGGCTGATAGGGCGATAGTTACTAGGTAAAGATTTGCTGCTTTTTTTAAATATTGGTGTTACGTTAGCGAGCTTCCAATCATCAGGTATTGTTCCAGTGTGTAAAGAATAATTAAATAGCAGAGTCAGAGGTTTTACTATTTCACTTTTAGCTTCCTTTATTACGCGAGGGGAGATCGTGTCAGGCCCAGGTGACTTATTTACATTTAATTTATCAATACATTTGATTACGTCAAATTCTGTTATGCTGATATTATTTAAAACCTCGGTGTTTTCATTTTGGACTGTTGTTTCAGCTGGTATATCGTTCGGGTTTTCTATAGTAAAGACTGATGCAAAGAAAGTATTTAGGATACTACTCATTCGCTCTTCATCTGTCGTAAAGTCCCCATTTTCATCAAGAATTGGACCGATAGTTGACGTAAGTACTTTCTTTTGTCGAATATAACTGTAGAACTCTTTCGGGTTTGTCTTACTCTGATTTGCAACGTGTTTTTCAATTTCCTTTTTACTCTGTTTGATTAACTTTTTGGCTTTTCTTCGTAAGTCTGTAAACTTGGCACGGTCGTCATTATTGGCTGTGATTTTTACTTTATTATGGGCGTTCTTTTTGGCTCGTAAACAGTCGGCTATATCTTTACTCCACCACTTGGGCTTTAAATTTTGTGCTGAACGTCGGTTTTTTAATGGTATGCTATCCCTGACCGCTTTTGTGTACGCATTAGTGAAAAAGTTCCATTGTGTATTTATGTCAATAGTGTCTCGCAGACATTTCCAGTCGGTTTCTTTTAGTATCGCTCTGAGTTGGTTGAAATTGGCTTTTCTAAAATCGGGGATTTTTTCGTAGCTGTACTTTATGTCGCTTTTGTTAAAATTTATACTGAAAGTTATTATGCGGTGGTCGCTATTGGTAAATTCTTCACCTACGTTAGTATTCTCTATCATGTCTTCGTTTGTTGCAAATACTAGGTCAAGAACATTATTTCCGCGAGTTGGGCTGTTGACAAATTGGATAAGGGAGCTCTCTTGTAAGTTAGTGTAAAGATCTTGACCATAATGAGCTGATAACGGTTCTCCCCACTTTGTTACTGGTAAATTAAAGTCACCAAGAATTATGGAATGTTGCGTGTTAATAATTTCGTTTAATTGCTCATAGATATCACGGTCGGTTTGTACAGGTTGAGCTGGGGGTCTGTATAATAAAGCTAACAAAAGTTTCGCCCCACAATTATTTCTAATGAGTATATAAAGTGTATCTACGTTATCAATATGTGGCTTTGATAATAGGATTGGTTTAAGATCGTCTTTAATATATAATAGAACTCCGCCTCCCCTTTTATTTGTTCGTCCTTTTTCAAATATTGTGTAACCGGGAATTTTATACTCTGCTAGGAAATCTCTGCTTTCAGTATTTAGCCACGATTCGGTTATGCCGATTATATCATAATTTTCTGTGAAAGTTAATTCCTCTAAATCTGTAAATTTGTTATGGATGCTGCGAGCGTTTACGTAAAATACCTTTAAGCTATTTCGGTTTACTCTATTTATTTGTTTTACGTTACCTGACCTTGACGTACCTGGGTAGTCCCGTTTTTTGATCGGTGGTTGATGACCGCGTCGTTCAGCAAACGTCCGAAACGGGCTGATCCCACCTGGTTCAAATGGACACCATCATCTGAGAATAAAGAGTTATCAAAAAAGAAGTTGTCCCAGGTGTTGATGAAATCGACGTTCTCCTCGTTGCAGATGCTGGCAAGTCGTCGGTTGATGCTGGTGGCGGTGTTGTAGAAGCGGGTGTCGGCTTGTCTGCGGGGGATGATTCCAGAAAGTATTATGTTGTTAGTTTTCTCCTTGAACTTACCAATCATCTTACGGTACTTGTTGAGTAGCTCCTCCGATCGGGTCTTCAATACATCGTTGGTTCCGACGTGGATGACGTACGTGGTGTTGTCGGGGGCCTGGCGTGTCACTTCATCCACTACGTCGGTCACGTCGTCTAGGCCGCCACCTGGGATACAGAAGCGCTTCCTAGTCTTGGGTGCTCGACCACAAAACTCGGTGAGTTGACCCCTTACCATGGAGTCACCAACCAGCCTGACCTCGGTGTCGTCTTCATCGTCGTCTTGTGCCAGGATCTTGAAGCGGTTTTGACAAGTAGTGATGGGTATGATGTTCTTCCTGGGTCGTGTGTTGTTCCTGACGACGCGGAACTCCTCCTGTGAAGATGGTGTAGTTGGTGGTGCCTGTGGAGGTAAGGGTGTAGAGGCAGTCTGTACAGGGGCTGTGACGACGGGTTCTGTAGGCGTCGATGTCATTCCTACGTTCAAAGCGGCGAATTCCTGTAGTGTTTCCAACTTCTCGTTCAGGGCCTCGATCTTGCAATGTGCTGCCTTCAGGTCGGTCGACAAATCCTCTCGTAACTGGCAGAATCTACAGATATGGACGTCTCTGTTCGCGAAAATAGTAGGGCCAAAAGTTCCAGAGCAAGTCAAACAGGTGTATTGAGGTGCCATGGTGAATATTTATTGATTTTTTTTTGCTTGTCAATTTGTAAATTTACTTATATAAATTGGATTAATTATTAATTTATATTTAGATTATTTATTTAGATTTAAATTATTTATTTATTTAGATTAAAATTATTTATTAATTTAGATTCAAACTATTTATTAATTTAGATGTAAATTATTTATTAATTTATTTATTAATCTATTTATAAATTTATGATTTTATATGATTACTTAGTAGTATTATTAATGTTGTTTTGTTATTGTTGAATTAATTTATTATTTATATATTATGAATTTATTTATTAACAAGATATACAAATGTGTAGGCCTGGAAGGGAATAAAGTTGTCAGTTGGTCACGAACGTCTATAGAAATATAATAAAATTGAGTTAAATATGTATGCTGTAAAATTAAAACGTATTGATGAAAATATATATTTGGTAGTTAATTTATTGATCTATTTAACAATTTATTAGTCAATTAATTTAACAATCAAATTATCAATTTATTCAACAAATTATTTAACAATTAATTTATTAATTAGTTTATCAATTTATTTAGCAATTAGTTTATTAATTTTATTTAATAATTTATTCATTTATATATTAAATTATTAATTAATTTATTAATTCAATAATATATTATTCTATTTGTTTAATAATCAATTTCAAGTTGGTGTGAATATGGGGTGATGTACGAAAATGTCGACTGTTGGTGTGGGTTTGAGGGGGGGGGGGGGGGGAGATAGGGTATAGGTATAGGGTCAGGTGAGTAGGGATTATCTGGTGGGGGGCTGGGAATACCAAGGAGAGGTGAGGTGGTAGGAGAGGAAGAGGATCACAGGGTAAGGTGAGGTGAGGAAGAGGATCACAAGGTAAGGTGAGGTGAGGTGAGGTGAGTGAGGTGAGGTGAGGATCACAAGGTGAGGTGAGGTGAGTGTAGTGGGTAGGGTTAAATTAAGATATGGTGTTATTGTTTTAGGCCTGTAAGGGAATAATATCAACTGAACAAAAAGAAATATAAATGTGTAGGCCTGGAAAGCAATAAAATTATTGAAAGGACAAAGAAATGCAAATGTACAGTCCTGGAAGGGAATAAAGTTGTCAATTGGACACGAACGTGTATAGAAATATATTAAAAATTGAATTAAATATGTATGCTGTAAACTTAAAATGAATTGATGAAAATATTTATTTGGTAGTTAGTTTATTAATCTATTTATCAATTTATTTAACAATTAATTTAACAATTTATTTATCAATTAGTTTATCAATATATGTAACAGTTAGTTTATTAATTTATTTATTAATTTATTGATTTATATATTAGTTTATTAATTAATTTACTAATTCAATAATATATTATTATATTTATTTATTAAACAATTTCAAGTTGATGAGGATATGGGGTGATGGATGGGGGGGACGATAAGGTACTGGTAGTGAGTGGAGATAAATGCTAAACAAGGAGAGGTGAGGTGAGGTGAGGTGAGGCTAGGCTGTAGGAAGGTAGGGATTAATGTCCCTTGGGAGTGGAGGAGAGGTGAGGTGAGATGGGACTGTAGAGAATGTAGGAAGGTAGGTAGGGGCTAATGTCCCTTGGGAGTGGAGGAAAAGAGAGGTGAGGTGAGGTGAGATGAGATAGGGCGAGGGGGAGGGGCGAGTTTACTGGACAAAGGGGATTGGAGAAGAGATGTGAGGTGTGGTGGGGAGGGGGGGGGGGTGCTTGGTAGGGAGAGACTGGTTATTGGAATTAATTAAATACAGAGATATTAATATTAGTACAGAAATATAAAGACGAACGAGTAGACAAATAAGTGAGAAACTTATATCAGGAGCCTGAAATTATATAGTATGGAACTATATAAAAAATAAATACAAATGTGGAATAAAAATCGTTGGGAACTGAGAACTCAATATATACGGATACAGTAAATTTGTAGTGTATACCTGGAATAAAATTAATATAGAATTTCACTATAGAAAATAAATATAGAAAAAAACACGTTGGGAAATTGGCAACACAAATATGGGAAATAAAGAGTAAATAAAGAGTAAATAGTGAGTAAGAAAATAAAGTTAAAAAAATAGATAAAATAAGTTAGTAAGTGAAATTAGTGTAGGGTACTTAATGTGAGCTGGGATGAACGATCGCTTACATCCACGAAGAACACAAACAGCTCCAAACACTCGTGAACACAGAAACAAGCTAGCACACGGGATTACACAGAACACTCGGGATTAAACAGAAACACACGCTAACACACGGGTTTAAACTGATCACACACAGAACACACTCGGGATTAAACAGAAACACACGCTAACACACGGGTTTAGACTGATCACACACAGAACACACTCGAGATTAAACAGAAACACACGCTAACACACGGGTTTAGACTGATCACACACAGAACACACTCGGGATTAAACAGAAACACACGCTAACACACGGGTTTAGACTGATCACACACAGAACACACTCGAGATTAAACAGAAACACACGCTAACACACGGGTTTAGACTGATCACACACAGAACACACTCGAGATTAAACAGAAACACACGCTAACACACGGGTTTAGACTGATCACACACAGAACACACTCGAGATTAAACAGAAACACACGCTAACACACGGGTTTAGACTGATCACACACAGAACACACTCGAGATTAAACAGAAACACACGCTAACACACGGGTTTAGACTGATCACACACAGAACACACTCGAGATTAAACAGAAACACACGCTAACACACGGGTTTAGACTGATCACACACAGAACACACTCGAGATTAAACAGAAACACACGCTAACACACGGGTTTAGACTGATCACACACAGAACACACTTGAGATTAAACAGAAACACACGCTAACACACGGGTTTAGACTGATCACACACAGAACACACTCGAGATTAAACAGAAACACACGCTAACACACGGGTTTAGACTGATCACACACAGAACACACTCGAGATTAAACAGAAACACACGCTAACACACGGGTTTAGACTGATCACACACAGAACACACTCGAGATTAAACAGAAACACACGCTAACACACGGGTTTAGACTGATCACACACAGAACACACTCGAGATTAAACAGAAACACACGCTAACACACGGGTTTAGACTGATCACACACAGAACACACTCGAGATTAAACAGAAACACACGCTAACACACGGGTTTAGACTGATCACACACAGAACACACTTGAGATTAAACAGAAACACACGCTAACACACGGGTTTAGACTGATCACACACAGAACACACTCGAGATTAAACAGAAACACACGCTAACACACGGGTTTAGACTGATCACACACAGAACACACTCGAGATTAAACAGAAACACACGCTAACACACGGGTTTAGACTGATCACACACGGGGTTACACTGTAGTACACACAGCTAGCGAGCAAGAGCTGGCAGGAGGTGTTGGCGTGGCGGAAGTCACTGCACAAGACAGAGACAGAGACAGAGACAGAGAGAGAGAGAGAGAGAGAGAGAGAGAGAGAGAGAGAGAGAGAGAGAGAGAGAGAGAGAGAATTGTAATACCAGTGAGTGCAACAGAAAAGAGGAACACAGTGTGACTGCGAATGTGAAACGGAGGGAGATTTAAAAAAAAAATCTACTGCTGTGAAGAATGTCAAGGTAAGAGAAATTGAAAGTTTACATGGGAAGGACAAAAAATATTGAACAAAACAAGAGAAAAGAGAAAAGCTAGGGACATAAAGTGAGAGAGTGAGAGAGAGAGAGAGAGAGAGAGAGAGAGAGAGAGAGAGAGAGAGAGAAAGAGAGAGAGAGAGAAAGTAAATAAGTGTAAGTGTAACTGTGTGTGTGTGTGTGTGTGTGTGCAGGAGAGGTCTTTGTGATGGTAATACAGTGCCAACTCCCTCCCTGTGTGACCTTCATCTCCACTCCACCACTCCACCTACTGTACTGTACTCTTCTCATTCATGTTTTATTTGTTTTTATTTCTGTGGCTGATGCTCTTGTTGTTGTTTCTGATTTTTCTTCGTTTGACAGTACAGTTGACATCACCACTTCCTCCTCCTCCTCCTATTCCTCCTATTCCTCCCTTCTGTTGACTTTGGTGTGTGTGTGTGTGTGTGTGTGTGTGTGTGTGTGTGTGTGTGTGTGTGTGTGTGTGTGTGTGTGTGTGTGTGTGTGTGTGTGTGTGTGTGTGTGTGTGTGTGTGTGTGTGTGTGTGTGTGAGTGTTCTGTGCTAATACTTTTGCTAAACTCCTTCTTTTTCATGTTTGCTATTATTTTTATCATTATTATTATTATTGTTGATATTGTTATTGCTAGTTGTTGTTATAATTATTGTTATAATAATAATAATAATGATAATAATAATAATAATAATAATAATTATTATTATTATTATTATTATTATTATTATTATTATTATTATTATTATTATTATTATTATTATTATTATTATAATAATAATAATAATTATTTTATTATTATTATTATTATAATTATTATATTTATAATTATTATTATTATTATTATTATTATTATTATTATTATTATTATTATTATTATTATTATTATTATTATTATTATTATTATTACTATTATAATTACACTTTTGGGGGGAATTGAAGGCTACATATCAAGGCTGGAAATCCCTCCAACAATAACCTTCCTCGTTTCATGGATTATTCCTCTTTTCCTTTGCATTTGTATGGGTTGGTGTGTGTGAGTCCTTACTGATTGGAGTGCGTCAGTAGGAAGGCCCCTGATTCCCCCAAACCCAGCTATAAAACAGATCTCTTAATATGAATACTGAGGCACTAGTTGGTTTCCTGGCAGTACTTGGAGGAATCCGTGGCCCTACAATTCCCTTAGACCCTCCTTGATTCCTGTGCCTACACCTTCCCTTCCTTTCCTTTTCATGTCCCTCCAAGAAATTACTCTAAGAATATTTTATTCTTTATATATATACAGTAATACACACTCTATATACGCACTAAATCTGAATATATATCCCCATTGTATAAAACACTCAAAGTTTTTATACATTCAGAATCTTGGAATGGTATAATCTTATGCATTGTAATAAAGGATACTTTTTCTGGCATTAGGATATTTTACTGTGTAAATTTTATCGAAGTTCTCTTATACCTTTTTATCCTTCATTAGTTATCATGGTTCCATCACCTCTAAGTACATTAAGTTCCGCTAATTTTTGTTCTCGTTTTTTACTAAGCCGTCGAGAATGTAGCGTTATCCACAGCTACCGAGTTGCTCTCATTCCAATGAAGCCTAAACAGCGTACACTCCTCAGCTTTCAAGGGTGATTCTAATAAATGAAATACTCGGCTGGGCAAATTGAATTCTACTCTCCACGCTCGTATATAAAACACAGCCGTCAGTCGATTGTATGAATGTACTCCCATCATATCAGCTTGTGTGACATTTCATTAAAAAAAAAAGTATGTTGACAAAAGGATGTGTTTAATGAAAAATATTGCTGGAGGCAGCCTCTGTCTGGCTTAGTCCGTGTTGTGTAATACTTTTTCTCTAATATTTCTAAGCCTGCCACAGTGGAATTAATAACATTCATTAATCATTAAGGATACGCTTACGTGTTTTATTGATGATCCAAAATTTGATACAGTTATGAAGTCTGTCTCCATATTCTGTAGATAGAGAAATAGTATATACCGAAATAACGACGAATTATAAGACAATACGTATATATAGCGTGGTGGCAAGCGACAGGCGATGAAGTGAACCCGTCAGTCATCATCCAGTTAGAGTGTAAAATGTTATAAAAGTTAGAGTGGATGGTGAGGAAGGTCCAGGAGGTCATATAATTCTTTTTTATAATAAGACTTGTCAGTATAAATTTTCTCCCCCATTTAAGCTGTCAGTGGTTGAAAGAAGGACACCACACCCATATTACATCTCCCACAATAATATACAAGGGGCCTTTATCAGTGTCGGGGATCCTCAAGTGTCCTTAGCTTCGTCCGTTATGTGTGTCAGGGACCTGTAGTAATGTTGGAGACCCTCATTAGTTGTTTTCATTTGTGCAAAGGATCCAGCCATCGTTAGAAGCTCTCCGGAACCCAGTGCTGTATTTTTGTGATCCTCTTTTATAGTACAGACTCTAATAAACGTGAATTTCCTCATCTCAGTCAGAGCTCTGCCTTCAGATGCTCATATGTATAAAGGGACATTGTATTTTGTTAGAGGTGTTCAGCGGCTGATATGTGATTAAATGACCTTCAGCGGCTTTCATATAATTATAATTATCTAAGGGAACCTGTTGTGTTTCTGGGGTACACAGTGATTCTCATATACTTGGCTCAGTGCTTGTGTTTAGGTGAGCATGATATATATATATTTTTTTGGCATCGGAGGCTACAGCTCTAGAATACTCACCTCAACCCACCTGCGTGTATTCACCTAGTGCTAACCTTACCTACACGCACGTGAATTTAAACCTAGACTCACTCCAGGTGCTAGGTAAATCTTAATTGAATCCAGCTGAAAATCCCCAGCATTATCTTGAAGCTGTGAGCCCCATCCTGTGTGAATCACTTTTATCCCTGCTCGGAGTCTGGCCTGGTGGGTGTATTGTATATATAGAAGGGTGTATGGAAGGACAGAGAGGTGGATAAATATGTGTACTAATTATGACATGGATAATGAGAAAGTTGCATAATATATCAATGTAACAGTAAGCATTTGAAATTTAAACCCAGTGCTTAATACTCGTAAAAAAAGTTGATAATCCTATGTATGTTAATGTAAACGAATGAAAAAATGAGTGGGTGAATAGAACGATGATTGATTAAACAAATTACCAGATATGTAATTAATCATATATTATACTGACTTCGAAATTTCTTAGGTGAACTAATAAATAGCGTGATACAAACACAGTAGAAGATGAAAAGTCCCTGATAGTTTGATGAACAGGTTTGTTTGACGTGGATATTGATAAAGTGAAACGCATAGACCCGATTCCCTTCCCCTCTCCCTCGTCTCTGAAACACACTATATCAACACTCACACAATATCGCCCCTGCCTTACCCTACCCTGCCTCTCCTGCCCATTTCTATTATACCCTCTCCTACCCTGCCTTACCCTCCCCTCCCCCTACCCCTGCCTCTCCTTCCCAGTCCTATCAGAACCTTCTCCTACCCTGCCCCTATCCCTGCCTCTCCTTCCCAGTTCTATTATACCCTCTCCTACCCTGCCCCTACTAATTTTTGTCCTGCCCCTTCCTATGATATCCTCTCCTACCCTGCTCTCTCCCTCCCTGCCATTCCCCTTCCTATCATACCCTCTGCTATCCCGTCTAGCCATTTCCTACACACCCCTGTCATACCCAGCCTTGTCCTTCCCTGTCTTACATTACTCTGCTCTATCCTACCCTGCCATTTTTCACCTTATAAATACTTCATTAACAAACGTTATGAGGAATTGCAAGGTAATTATCATTTAGTATACTTATGTCAATGTCTATATTCAATGTATTTATAAATTTCATTAACTATATTTCATGAGCAAAGCAAAACAGTAATTAGTTAAAGATATAATTATAACTTGCGGTAAGTGTTGTGTCTCGATATACGGTATGTGTTCAGACGAAGTGATGATCTAGAAAAATATTATGATAAAATACTAAAATACTTGATTTATGAAGTTACCTTTGGGTATGTCCTGGAGAGCTGCCTTGACCCTCACAACACATTCTGATAAGGAATAATACGTCTGATACAGTATCATTTCCTTTGTATTTCTTTCCACATCCTCTCGCCGCTCCTCTTCCCTCTTTTCTCCTTAATTTTCTTAACTTTCCCTCCCCTCCTCTCCTGCATCATTTTCTGCACTTCCCATCTCATCTTTCATCCTTAATTCTCTCCATTTCCCCTCCACAAGCTCTCTCCTTCCTTCTTCTCCCTTAAGTCTCTCTCTTCATTTACATTTCCCATAACCCACTCCATTTGTGCCTGTAGACTCCACTTCTCTCTCACCTTCACACCGTCTCGGCTCACTCTCCAACCTCCCATTTCATACACACTATTACTTCCCTTCCTTATATACGACCTCTCTCTGTTGTCCATCACAGTATATAGGCTACTCATCCCATTCAATTTACCCTAATAATAATAATAATAATAATACCATCCCACCCCTACTTCCCTCTCTACTTAATCCATTTTTATTTCTTGCTATCTCTCTCCACCTTCCTGTCTCTACCACCATCACCTCGACATTACTCCTATTTCATCAACCCTAGCACTCTCCCACCCTCACTTCCATCCGTAAACAATCCATTATTCCTCCCTCCTATGTCTTTCCTACTTGACAAAACCACCACCATAATACCCCCTTCCCACCATACCCACCATAATACCATATACCCTAATACCCTCCCTCCCTCCCTCCACTATCCATTTGTCTCCCTACCATCACTCCCTCACCATCAACACATCCACACCGTCCAGATCATTCCCTAACAGACACACACACACTTCCCTCCCTACACAATTCATTTATTCTCCCTCCTGTCTCTCCCCCACCACCACCCCCTCCACCAACACCACCTCCACCATCACTACACCATCCCCATTCCATCAAACCCTTCCACCCTTCCACCCTCACTTTCTTTCTTCCCTACACTATCCATTTTTCCTCCCCTACCATCTCTCCCCAACCCACCCCCACCACCACTACACACACAACCCAACTAATTTCATCTCCCTAACACTCACTCACCCCATCCCTCCACCCCACCTCCCTCCCCTACACTATCCAATTTTCCTCTCTACCATCTCTCCCCTTCCCTACCATCTCTCCCCTTCCCTATCATGTCTCCCCTTCCCTACCAACTTTCCCCTTCCCTACCAACTCTCCCCTTCCCTAACATCTCTCCCTTTCCCAACTAACTCTCCCTTTCCCTGTCAACTCTCCCCTTCCCTACCAACTCACCCCTTCCCTACCCACTCACAACCCCCCACCACCACCACCACACTGGCCAGATCATTCCCTTTCCAAATTGGTTTATGGCTGGTCTCTGGCTCCCTGGGGAAAATCCTCAACATTTCAGGATAAAGCAAAGTAATGGCCAACGTAACCTTGTCCAGCCAGGGAGATGAAGGTCGTATAAACATCTGCCCCTTTTCTTCCTCTTATCTTTCAGTTAAAGTGGACAAATTGAATGTTAATATTTCCTCCAAACCTAACCATGAAACAAACTCCTTATTTATACGAGTTGATTTGTGGTATAGTGTGGTGGAAGATTCAGTAGGTAGTCTCTCCTTGGGATTTCCCAATAAAAATATATACTCCTCTTAATAAACCCTCTCTATAATTAGAAAAACCTCTCAGTTCATAAACCTTATAAGAATATCATAAAAAAAAAAAAAATACTGAACTATCTCACAAACTATCCCAATTAAACGCTGTACAGTATCAAAATGGATATACTGTAGGAGTGAGTCTCCATTATTGAGGGAAACCATTTACTGATAGATCTGTTAACGCCTGAACTCTTCCCCTCACCGTGAAGAAAGTTGGACTAAAGTTAAAGGAGTGTTGACAGTATGAGGACAGGTGGTGGACATCTCTCTCGCTTTACCCTTCCTGCCTGCCTGCCTGCCTGCCTGCCTTCATTACTTCTTTTATTCATTCATCCCTTCCCTCCTTCATTCATTCATTCATTCATTCAATCATTCCTAATTTCACTCCTTCCTTCCTTCCTTCCTTCCTTCCTTCCTTCCTTCCTTCCTTCTTTCCTTCTGTCATTCATTCATTCATTCATTCATTCATTTATTCATTTATTCATTCATCCACATTCCACTCTGTTTCATAATTTCCTTCCTTTCTTCCTTTTTATCTTCCCTTTCCTCTCTGCGTTCTTTTCCTTTCTTTCCAGCCTTCTTCCTTCCTTCCTTCCATTAACCCTGCCTTCCTTCGACGATCCCATTTTCATTTCATCTTTCCTTCCTTTCCCCTCTACTTCCTTTTCCTTTCTTCCCATATATCTTTCTATATATATTACTCATGCTGTGAATGGCGACGAAAACAAGCCATTTACTGTATACAAAATACCGATAACGTACCGTGAAATAGATTACTGCTTAATTAAAGGGAAGTAACCTGCTGTTTGAAATTCGGAGGCTCTGATTCCTCCAAGATATCCTAATCAACAGAATCCCTCCACATAAGACAGTAGAGACGTGTTTTATGACCGAGTTTTGGAGGGCTATGTGTGCTCCAATTTGCCTACAAGAGGTTATTTATAAAAGACTACATATTAATGGGAATATATAATAGGCAATTACATTATTATAATTACATTAACTGAAATATTATCGTCTAAATGAATCTTGGCTTAGTAAATATATGTGCTATTGACAGTAAGATGAGTTTATTGAGCAAGGTAATTATTAGTTATTATATGTCTATACACACACACACACACACACACACACACACACACACACACACACACACACACACACACACACACACACACACACACACACACACACACACACACACACACACACACACACACACACACACACACACACACACACACACACACACAAACACACACACACACAAACACACACACACACACACAACACACACACACACAACACACACACACAAACACACACACACACACAACACACACACACACACACACACACA
>JAWZYT010006418.1:22500-25000 GCA_034508575.1 Petrolisthes manimaculis | reverse complement strand
GTAGAGGCAATTAATTCTTCATAATATACTAAAAACAAAACAAAATCCTACTCGTCTACTAAGGTACTGCCAGTGCCTGTCTCTTTCCTGGCTTAGTTTGGAGTAATTTGTACATATTTCTCAGTTTACCAATAGTGAAAAGGAAAATTAAGGAAAAGATGGACAATTGAGTAATAATAATAATAATAATAATAATAATAATAATAATAATAAAATAAAATAGATTCGGGTACGAAGAGACGTCAAATCCTTGCTGGCAACAATCCATAGGGAGAAAAAAAATTCTAGTGAAAAGTGGGTGGACATGACCGTAGAGTTTATTTTACTTATATGGAAAGGATAGTGAAATATGGGTTGTATGACCGTAGAGTTTTGCATTCATATTTACAATTCTGGTAAAAGAGTCAGAGTTTCCACCTTGTCTATAGGGCGTCTATCACCTTAATAACAAAAGTTAGTGGGAAGCTTAAAGTCCTCGCTGCTTGTACAGGAATTCGTACACAAGTTATAGGGAGGGGTCATTATTCTGGATTTGCTGCAATGAATTTTCTGCCAAGTGACTCTAATTTCCAATACAATAATCCTATTAATAATATTGTACTGCCGATACATAGTCTTAATCTTCTATATGCTGTAGACCCTCGAAAAAAAAACACCGTATGAACGAAGTACTGTTGCCAATAGTACTTCATATGATGTACTGAATATAACATCAGCCTATTTAACACGTCACTGGAAAGCCATGTCGTTCAGATGTTTTAATCGAAGGCTGACAACACCAAAAGGGCATATATTAAAAAAAATAGTTATTTCGGCGACATCCACGTCTCCCCCACGTGGTTTGCTATCTGGCGCCTATGATTGGCCGGCAAGGAACAGCTGATTGGATTCGGGATTGGTTGGTGGCTCCGGCGCAGTCTGGCCTCACGCTTTTGTAGCAGGATTGTTATGAATCCTCTCCCGTACGTATTGGTCTGTATTTGCCTGTGTCCATGTTTGTATGTTTTCAATTACTGGTGTTTAAATTGGTTTGTTGTCAGCGAGTTCATTGTGTGTGTGTGTGTTTGTGTCTGTCTGTCTGTGGTGCCAGTAATTTTGTATTCACATTTTTATTCATTGTCGTAAATATATTTTTTTTCAACTGCTGTTTTATTAATGAACATATGCATCACAATGAAGACCCAATATAGCACTGGATTATTGGCAAAATTTTATATCGTATGCGTTTAAAGGGAGGAGGCAGTGTAGTGGTTATGGACGAAATGGAATAAGCTGATGATTCCCATAAACTATATAAATAATACTGTAAATATAAACAAAAATATTCATCGTATTGTTTATTAGGTGGTATATTTTGTGGTATTGTTTATTAGGTGGTATATTTTGTGGTATTGTTTATTAGGTGGTATATTTTGTGGTATTGTTTATTAGGTGGTATTTTTATACAATTATTACACAGACAAACAGACGGGCAAAAAAAAAAAAAAAAAAAAAAAAAAAAAAAAAAAAAGATAAACAAAACGAACCAATAACATACGGTATATAACCTTCTTGGCGGAGGTAATAACAGCAACGATACACTATAGACTTTGGTAACAGGGAAAGTGTAACCCCAGGGACTTGTAAAAAAAAAAAAAAAAAATGGATGAAAAGGAAGGAAAATAAAAAAGGAGCGAAACATCTTACTGTATATTATCAAGAAATTCAGTACTACTCCAAGACGGTACATGCAGCACAGTTCCCTTCTCATTGCCAACTGAGTGGGTGGAAGAGAGGGAATGGAGTGAGGGTGGAGAGGAGTGGGTGGCAGTGCTATTGGGGTGAGTGGGAGAGGGGAATGAGTGAGGCTGGAGGGGAGTGGGTGGTACGGTAGTGTGCGCGGCGTGGGTGGAAGAGAGGGAATGGAGTGAGGGTGCAGGCGAGTGACACTGTGCGCGACGTAGGTAGGAGAGGGTGGTGGAGGGGAATGGTAGTATGGGCGGCGTGGTGGGAGAGGGTGGAGGGTGGAGGGGAGGGTGGAGGGGAGTGGCTATATGGGCGGCGTGGGTGGTGGAGGGTGGAGGGTGGAGGGGAGTGGCTATATGGGCGGCGTGGGTGGTGGAGGGTGGAGGGGAGTGGCAGTGTACGCGGCGTGGCACCACTTATCGACACTAGCAAATTCTACGCTAATCTAGTTTACTCTGAGCTCGCCAGCCAGTTCACTTTCTGCACACGAGGGTTGGGGCTGGTCTGGGTCTGGGTCTGGGTTGGGTGTAGGTGGATGGGTGGGTGTGGGGGGGGAGGATGAGGAGGAGGAGGAGGAGGATAGGAGGAGAAATTTCGGAACTCGGCGTGTCTTCGGTTCCAATTCAGATCGTAGTTTATTCCAGAGTGTGGGTTTTGCATTTAGACGCTCGGTTTGGTTATCTTTATTATTTCATTTTCGTTTTAGTATTGTTTTGTTTGTTTGTTTCTTTTAGTTTTTTGTTTTGTATGTTTCTTTTTTTATTTTTTATGTAGA
>JAWZYT010006418.1:0-17500 GCA_034508575.1 Petrolisthes manimaculis | reverse complement strand
AAGTACTTGTTTACCTTTCATTGTCCCTAGATGCCTGAGATGGAAACAGTAAAAAAAAAGGTATGATAGTGAGTACCATGTTAGGATATAGAAGTGTAGGAATCTTGTACTGTAAAACACCACTACCATCAGGACAGTTAGGGGCTGCAGACAAGGATATCCGTGGTGTTGACGATCACATGGTAGAGTATATGTACGATGCTATGTTGTGTGTCTATGGGGTCATCGTATCGGTACTACGCCATCGTCGACACCACGAATGTTCTTACCTACGACCCTTCAATCGACAGTAGGGGATTATTACAACGATTATTACACGACAAGTACAATACAGAAGAAGAATAATGCCCACGACCATCTTACTTTCTGATCAGTATTTGGCTTTGTGTACTCTCAATTTATAAATGACTCGTGTCGTTCATAGGAGTGTTGTCCCGTAGTTACTTAGAAGGATATTGAACCTAAATGAGAGGATGCTGAAAGCAGACTTCCCCTTCTATAAAAACCAGAGTGAGGGGAAGAGAGCAATAACCATAGACGTATAACGATATTGAGTGTTGTTATTAAGACATATATATGGCAGGGTGGGGTAGCTACATGGAGGTGACTGAGGGAAGGGTGAAGGGCAGGGAAGGGCAGGGTGCATGAAGGGAAGAACTGGGAAACGGGCGATGTGGAAAGATTGTCTGGATGAAATGAGGGAGAGGAATGTGAAGGATTGGAGGAGGAAGGGGGGGATGAAGAGGGAGTGAGGGAAACGAGGGAAAGGTGACAAAGAGAAGTATAAATGAGGGGAGGAGAGGAGGAAGTGAGGAGAGGTGAGGTAACTGAGGGAAGAGTGAGTGAGAAGGAGAGTTTTGTGGAAAGAGTAGAAAATGGTCTGTATAGATTTTTTTTAAGAATAGAAAACAAATAACTTTCTTGTCACCAATTTGAAAGTTATGATAATGGTGGGGAGAATACAAAGTGTGTTTTTATTCTCTGTAGATGGTCGTGGGGATGTTGGTCTTGATGTTGCTTATCTTCACTTCGGTACCACAGCCAAGGAGGTTATAATATTCTTGGCTAGGTTTGTTTATTTACTCGTGTGTCTGTCGTCTGTTTCTTAGCAGTATTACGGAATATTGTTATGGATTTTTGCATACATTAAGGCAGGCTTTGTGACAGGCAACATGTAATCAGATAATATACAGTAGAGGTTCAGAATATGGGAGGCAATAATTGTAGTTTTACCTCAGAACAGACACAACCATACACAGTGTGATGAATTACAAGCAGCTAGCCAGCATGACACGACACACACACACACACACAGATAACCAGTCGGAAAAAGCTTACCATTTCCCCTTCATCCCTCACGGAAGAGAAGACAGAGGTCATCAATAACTACACACCAACGGGGAGGGAAAAAAGTATGATCAAAACATAGTCAAAAATGCAGAACCCAATTTCAGAAAAGATTGTGTTGGGTGATGGAAAGGACGAGGTTGGGAGGATGAGGATGGGGAGGGAGAAAGAGAAAGGTGATGACAGCCAAGATGAGTGGGTGTTGAGAGTGAGGGAGGGCAGAGTATACAGCATTATGAGTGAAGGTTGATATGAACGGAGGAAAATGATAGGGACGTCGGGAGTAGAAGAGGTGAGAGGAAGGGCTGGTGGAGAACGTCATTTTGCTGGAGAATGAAGGTGATATGAATGAATGAATGACGAGGGGAAGAAAGAAGACTCGTGCCAGGTCCTGAAAGATCGTATCCCACAGATGAGATTAGACTGAGAGAAGGGACAACAAAGACGAAGGTAAAAAAAAAAAGAAAAAAAAGAAAGAAGGGGCAGTGGAAGAGAGAAAATGGATTGCCTAGGGTCTGAAGGAACGCCCAAACCCTTAATTAAAGCATTATCATCTTTGCAGGCATGATGAAATTAAATGAAAAAAATATAAACTGGGAATCAGGAGTATAGTAGTGAAACAAAGGAAAAGTGAAAAATGTTATATAAGAAAAGAACGAAGGTGATAAAAGAAAATGATGTAGTGTTAGTGAGGAAGAGAAGAAGCTGAACGTGAGGGGAGAATATCAGAGGTTGTCTGTCTCGGTGAATGAAGCTGAAGTTACAAGTTAGGCCTGACAGTGATGGAAGCGGAGAAGAGGAGGCAATGTGAGATGGTGGTGAAGTTTAGGGTCATGTTGGTAAAGAAAAGGAAAGTAGATGAACGGATGCATGTTGTTTAGGAGGGAGTGAAGGTGATGAAAGTGATGTGAATGAAAGTGTGCATGGAAATGGAGCTTCAGGAAGATAATGTGTGCGGATGATGGAATGTGAATGGCGATAAAGTGATAGAATGTGAGTGAAAAGAGAATGAAAGTGAAATGTATAACGTCAGAAAGTGAAATGCATGACGTCAGAAAGTGAAATGTATGACGTCAGAAAGAGAAATGCATGACGCCAAAAAGGTAATGGACGAATCATGAAGGTTAAGAGGAGAGGAATAGGTCGGAGGTAAAATGGGTTTGAGTGAAAGTGAAGCAAGGTGTGGAAGCGATGTTGGATGCTGCTAATGAATGTACAGCTATTTATATTAAGGGGAGGACCTCTTTTTGGTTAATTGGAGTGCTTCTAATTCCTCGAAAGTAAACAAACAACTTCAGTGTTACGAATTGAGAGGTCACTAATATATTACAGAGTTATGTAAGAATGTAGATACCAATTTGCATAGTGAGGAAGTTATTGTTTCTTAGCTTATATAGAGGAATCAGTCGCACCATTTCGCCCACATGAGATTACCCACTTACCTTTTACTTTGGGGTGTTGGAGAGTGAAGTGGTGAGTTGAGTAGCTTGGTGAGTCCAGAGGGGAGGGAGTAAGGAAGCAGTGAGAGAATTCAGAGAAGCAATAACCAATACAGGAACGATAGAAGAGATTGAGTGTCAGCTCTTCCTATCACCAGTAAAATGTTCACTATTGGAGAACTGCTCTTGATTGCGTTTTGAATATGGCTTCTCCTTCTATCCTTAACTTCCACCATTTTAGGTTTAAAGTTCGCAAAAAAAATTATCACGTTATGTATATTCAGATTGTTCTAAATGTGTTTTGAGATAATTGAAGGAAGACCATACCATCCTGCTGGTGTAAGTACTGAGAGTAAAGCACCTTTTGATTTTATATAGCATGACATATGATGACCTGATATCACCTCTTATGTATGATTAGGCCGACGATATACAATGATGTAATCAACCACGTGTATTGTACAAAATTACGAAACACGGTCGGCAATATAATGAGTGTTTTGTGTGTCTAACGAATCTTCGAGTATAGATGAAGGCAGTATCAAGAATGAAGAAATAGTTTAAATCTGTAAAAGAAATGGTTATGCCAACTTAAATTTCTTAGGTTTATATTGTCCACACAGTTTAGTTTAGAGAAGCAGAGAAGCAAGTCCATCTTCTCCAATTAAAGTCTTTACACTTAGGCCTTTGTTGATTAGCTTTCCTCTGATCCATATTATTCCCTCATCAGGATATAATTTGGAGAGTGACGAAGGTATAGGACAGAAGGGGTGTAGTGACCTGAGATTGACAAGGTTCGTAATTAATGACTTCGCGACACCCATTAGTGAGTACGAACATATTGTGTTTTAAATGAATATTAGGTATTTTTCTTGTACTCGGCGCCCTTTGATGTGAAGAGTAGTTAATTAAAGGGAAGGAAGGGGAGATCGATCAACACAGGTAGGTGAGAAGGGAGAGAAGGTGTAAATATTTTTTTTTGTAAGGAAGGGGAGGGAGAGAAAGACTGAATGATGAGGGAGGGGAGGAGAGTTAAAAAGATGGGTAGAGGGGTGACAGAAAGTAGGAGGTGGTAGGGGAAACTGAAGAAATATAGAGATTAAAAAGGGGGAGAGGAAAAGGGAGATAGGAGGAAGAAAAGTCTGTGGCTGAATGAGGGAGAGAGGTGGGAGAGGGGAAGCGATAGAATGAGGAGCAAAGGAGAGAAGGAGAGAAGATGATAAGGTGTGATTGAATGAGGAGGAAAGAGAAGAGGGAAGAGATGATGTGGCGGAACGAGGAGGGGGAGAGAGGGGAGAAGAGAGAGACTGGGAAAATTGAAATAAGTGGAAGGGAGAGGGAAGGGAAGAGGAAGAGATTGAAAAAGGTGGGAGGGAGAGAGAAGGGGAAAAGGATAAGACTGAAGTGGTGAAAAGGCAGAGGGAAAGGGGGAGAGGAAAAGACTGAAATTTGGCAAAGGGAGAGGGGAAGGAGAGGGGGATGAATGAACTAAGGAAAAGGGAAAGGGAGAAGGGAGGGGGAATGAATGAAAGAGGGAAAAGGGTAGAGGAAGGGAAAGATGAAAATAGGGCGAAGGGAGATGGAAGGGGGAGGGTATAATAGCGAACGAGGTGGAGGAGAGGAGAGATTGAACGAGAGGGAAGGGAGAGGAGAGGGGAGAAGAGGAGAGGGGAGAGGGGTACCAAGGGGAAATATTGGACGAGGAGGAGTGAGGGGAGTGATGTAGAATGTTACCCTATATTATGTTACCACCTCAACACATAACCAACCCCTTTCATCATGTACAGTCGGCCTCAGGAATTTGTATACACCACTGTGACATCAAAGGTTCGTAACAACTAAAATCATTACTATATAATTTTCCTAACACTGAACTTTTTTCTAGTAATCTTATATGGCTCCTACTTGAATCAGTCAGCAGAACAATGCCTTCAGTAAGTGTAAAATAAAGACACCCTTTAACCAATGCCCTGTGTACGAATTCCTGAAGCCGACTGTACGTATTATCTTTGGAACATTATACCCTTGATAATATTATACGGTAGCCACTTTGTTGACGTAGCTGTGGGTTCTACTTAGATGGATGATATTGTTTGTGTTAATGGATAGAATTGGTTTTGTTAATCAGAATACATTATCAGTTGAATTAAAAAAATGTAATCTTACATAATTTTGAAAAAAGAAAAATGATAAATGCATTCAATTGGTGATAATCACATGAAAAGAACAAAAGCCAGGTAAAAAAGGGTCAAAATAAACAGTAATGCACTCGGGACAACAAGGTTTATGAGTACTTGGCGTTGGGTGACCGGCTTATCCAGCAAATGGAGCAACACTTTCTGTAAAGCTTGACTCAGTATGTGTGTTGAAGAGCTGCTTAGTAACACAAATTGCAGCTTGAACAATGTTACGTATTACGGCCAATAACTGGATACACCTTTTGATAAGGACTGAATTCCTTGGATTGGACGCTAATCAAAATATTTCTTATGATACTACGGTACCTTCCACATTACATCATTGACACGAAACAAGATCAGATGAACAAAAATAGTGGTGGTCTGTTGCTGAAATTAGTTAGGAACAAATATATAATTACTTCAGATTTACCAACACAGTACTACCTCCTTAAACACACGTAAGTTATTGCTTCTGATGCACACGTGATTACAGACCCACATATATATAATTATATATTTTAAAATTCTAAAGATTAAAGGCGTTTGAAAAGGTTTGAAGGGAATTTGGTACATTGAACTTACTTACTTATTAATTAACAAGTTATATTATTCAGGGACATTTTTACGAAGCATGATTTTGTTAGAGTTTTTCTTTTATATAATGAAATATAATTATAACTGTACTCTTGCCTCACAACAACAGTGACATAAGAGCCATTTCACATCCACAAAGTTCACCACCACTCCTGTGTGAAAGGCCTCGTTTGTGTCTGGTAATTGTGGAGGTTAAGGACCCTGTGATCGTGTTTGAGAATTGGTGGCTTCTGATTCTTCCTTACTATGCCACGAAACAGGTTCTTTCTATATAGATGGTGTTTCGTGGCAAAGTTTGAAGGACTCGTATATCTCCAATTTTCTGACTACAACACAGGGTCCCTTAATGCAGTGTTTTCAGTACTTTCAACATCCGTTTCACGATGCATTAAGCTTTTATATAGGGCTGCAACACCGTGCAAACGTTAATTTCATGCAATAATGGAGTATAATTTAATATTAATGGTGTGCAGAATATAATGTCATGCAACAACAGTTTTAGGCGTCGTTGCAATTTAGTGGACAATAAACATTTCCACCTGGGATGTATTATAATGCACACAGCTGGTTTCAAAGATTATTGTAATGTCATGCTACTGTAAATATTAATGCAAAGATCGGGTTAACCTTTCATTTTTCTCCATAGGGACTGTATAGTTATTTATTTAATTATTTATATATTATTTATTTATTATCATTATAATTATAATTATAATTTTAATTGTTATTGTTATAGTTATAGTTATTGTTATTATTATTATTATCAGTATTATTATTATTATTTTATTATTACGACCTGACCAAATTTGACCTACCTTACGTGAATTTTGGAAGTTAAAAGAAATTCTCTCAGAAAATATCTTCTGGGGGTCGTTGAAGTGTAATGCAAAAACCATCACATGTAATTTATCGTTTCAGGGATGGGAGTGGGAGGGACTGAAGGTGTATGGGAGGGCATGATAAATAGAAGAGAGAGAGAGAGAGAGAGAGAGAGAGAGAGAGAGAGAGAGAGAGAGAGAGAGAGAGAGAGAGAGAGAGAGAGAGAGAGAGAGAGAGAGAGAGAGAGAGAGAGTATAATAAAGAGAAGGAGAGAGAGGGAATATTGAGTGGGTAAGGAGACAGCCAGAGAAAATAGTGTATAGGATAATGACAAGGAAGCAAAATAAGGAAAGAGAGATAAAGGAATAGCATGATAAAAAGGCTTAATTATTCAAGTTAGATATGGAAGAAAAGGGAAAGGGTGGTTAGGTGAAGAAGAGAAGATATAGAAGAATAGAAATTAGAATAAGAATAAGAAGCAATGAATAAGAGACAAGAGAGAATGAAGAAAGAAAGGAAAGGAGAAAATATAAATGGGAAGACATGAGGGAGACATGAAAGAATGGAAAGATGAAGAAAAAGAATCAGAATAAGAAATGAATGGGAAGATATGAGTGAGGGAATGAGAGTGCTGGGTGGGTTGGTTGGTGGGTTGGTGGGTTGGTTGGTGGACTTGTGTCAGGAGTAATATGCAGTATATTGTGCAGTATATTCCATTATATGCATGACTGGAGAAGAAAACACACACACACACACACATGTAACAGAGGGGAGCACACACACACACAAACACACACATCCACTACCATGTAACAGAGGGGATCACACACACACACACACACACACACACACACACACACACACACACACACACACACACACACACTCGCGCACGCGTAACAGAGAGAGAGAGAGAGAGAGAGAGAGAGAGAGAGAGAGAGAGAGAGAGAGAGAGAGAGAGAGAGAGAGCAACACATACCACCACCCTTGTGCCATAACAATGGATCGTAATTGAAATCTTAAGTATAAAATAATACACAAGAGATATAAGGTAACTTTAATTGGGCGTTATCGTAATTCCTTTCTTGTGTCTCTAAGATGATGATATGATACTACAATGAGGATCAGGTTTACCTTCAACAACACACTGCTATTCAACAACTCACAAATTAAGCTGACGGGTAGATATTTTTCTGATAATTTATACTCGGGTAAATATTACATTACACCCATACTGGCCAGTTTAGAGCAGAAAAATAAGTCACCTTAAGGGTTGAGTATACTTTTTGTATATTGGAGCTCCTTGATTACTCCACAGAATGCCAGGAAACAGGACCGAATGAACACAAATAATAGGGGCCTGTTGCTCGGAATAGTTTGGAGGAATAAGTTGCTGGAGATTTACTAACACTGTACTTCCACCTTAATATTAATAACGATGAGGCCCATATTCCACAACTCCTCCTTTACGCTTGAAATGTCAAAAAATTAATAATTGCAGGATTACCTCGGAATTTTAATTTGGTAGCTCTCCATCCCATGCACGGGGGATGTTTACTACCAGAGCTCAGAGGATCATCAGATTATTAGATTTACTACACTTTAAAAAAATTAACACTGATTATAACTTTGGTATAATGTTAGGTTAGGTTAGGTTAGGTTTATAAAGTATTCATTCACCGTCACTCATTATGGTACTTCTGACTGGTAGAGTAAGTGTTTATTGTCAGTTCTTTACTACTACTACTACTACTACTACAACACAGAATTTAATTTGTTTTATATGAAGGGAATGGAATCTGACCTTATGTATGCAATTTAGGACTTCAGCACAGTGGTAAATACATAAATAGGTCAGATACAGTCACGGTCAGTAAATCACAAACAACAGCTATATTAACCTACCTCTCTCTCTCTCTCTCTCTCTCTCTCTCTCTCTCTCTCTCTCTCTCTCTCTCTCTCTCTCTCTCTCTCTCTCTCTCTCTCTCTCTCTCTCTGTCTTAGCCTCTGTCTCTATGTTAGTCTCTGTCTCTCTCTCTCTCTCTCTCTCACTCTCACTCTCACTCTCACTCTCACTCTCACTCTCTCTCTCTCTCTCTCTCTCTCTCTCTCTCTCTCTCTCTTCTCTCTCTCTCTTTCTCTCACACACACACACACAAGCGTAAGTCCCCCTCGCTGCATGTATTCTTACCAATTATAAAAAGAGGGTGAGATGAGAAGGAACACATACTGAATATCACTTGTAATAGAAACAGTGAGGATTCCATGACATACGCTGGCCAAGGTTTTTTATTTACATTATTCCTTTTGGTGTAATGAACCCTGACCACTTGAGTCTAGGAATGGATTTATTATCAGAACTGTGGTTATTATTATTATTATTATTATTATTATTATTATTATTATTATTATTATTATTATTATTATTATTATTATTATTACTGGATTAATGATGATGAAGGCAATAAGAATGATAATGATAAAGAGAAAGAGGATTAATAATAAAGAGAATGATAATGATGTAGAAAAGAAAATGAGGTTGAAGACACTGAAAATGAGGTTGTTACTTTTACTCCATCTTCGGGTGTAACTAACATAAGAAGGGAATAATATACTTTGGGAAACATATATAGCCTTCTGATTCCTCCAAACTACGCGACGAAACAGACCAAATTAACTAAACAAATAAGTGTAGCCTGTTTCTTGGACTTCATCTGTAGAAATCAGTGGCCACGTATTTGCCAACACAAACATTATTACATCCATAAATGCTGCAGATTCGTGTGCCCATTATTTTGTTTTGTTTCGATCAAGCAAAGAGTACATCATTTTTTTCTTATACTTTTTGAATGGAGTTGTCGGTAAGGAAAAATGTATCTAATGATTTGAGTACCAATACTTTTTTTCCACCCAACAGACGACCTGCTTATTTTTCCGTCAAGCAAATAATACAACTTTTTTTTTTTCTAATACTCTGTAAATGATGTTCGTCTATAAAAATTACCAATCCTTCGAGTACCACCACTTTTCAACACAAATGACGGTCTGTTTATTTTTCGATCAAGTAAATAATAAAACTTTTTTTAATTATCATACTTTGTGAATGGTGTTCGTCGTTAGGTAAGGCAACAATTACTAATGAGTTGAGTACGAACACTTTTCCACCCAACTGACGGTCCGCTTGTCGTGCCTGATGAGAGCAATTCACATGCAGAGTTGGAATGGATTTGGTGTGGGAGGACTTGATCTATATGCCAAAAAAATTAAATAATGTCCAAATGCCTGACAAGTGTGGATGTATAAATCTCCCCAGGCATAATTTAACATAACTTTCCTGCTCTGAGGGGAATTTTGGTTTTGGAAGACGGTGTATTATCCCAAGTCCCTCAGAGATACAGTTGTGGCCGGATACTGTCTTGTTGGGAGATTGGAAGGTTTCTGATTCATCCTAATTATGCCAGAAACTAGACATCCTTAATTAATGGTACTAATAGGGGATCTGTTTCGTGTCATAGTTTGGATGAATCAGAGACCTTCCAATTCACTAACACAAGAATCCTCCCTTAATCTTGTTTCGCTCATAACGTACAGGTTAATTAAGGACAGTACATGTCTAGTTTGTTATGCACGTGTTGTCCTTCCAAGTGATGTATTTTTTAATGTATTGGCTTAGCATAATCTTGGATAATGCCAGCAGGGAATTGACACCTTCTCTCCCTCCTCCTCCACCACTACTACTTACTCTTCCTCCTCCTTTCTTTTTCTTCTTCCAACCCCTCCTCCTCCACTTCCATCTCCACTTCCTCTTCCTCCTCTTCCTCATCCTACTTCCTTATGCACTCGAAAATTCGAACACAGTCTGTGCTCCATCTTCATCGTTTATAATTAGTGACACATCCAGGTCCGTCGAGATGGTCCGAGGAAAGGGAAGACGGAGGAAGAGGAAGAGAAAAGAAAATATAAAATACAAAAGAGAAAAAAGAAGACAAAAGAAAAAAATATAATAATAAATGATGATGACTGAAAAAGATATTGATATAATGTTTAGGATGATGACGGAAGTTTTGATAATAAAAATGATAAGGCACGTTTAACACGACCACACTTTGATGGACAGGATGACAGGATATTAGAGAGGTATAGGATCTTCTAATATCCTCTAAGGGATACATGGCCTTATATGTAAGATCTACTTAATTTGATTTGATTTCATTTCTGCAGGGAAGTGGAAAAAGTGATTAACAGCTTCATAAATGTATGGCCAATATTAGTATTTCCCTGTCGAAGTTTATGGATATTGAATATGAACCGTGTCTGAGGAGAGTGGTTTGTTTAGTGTAGATGTCCATGATGGGAGTGGTGTGTTGTTGTGTGTTAGCTGTGTGTGTTGAGGAGAGGTTGTTTAGTGTGGATGGTCATGATGGGAGTGTTGTGTTGGGTGTTGGTGTAGCTGTGTGTGTTGAGGAGAGCCAGTCTATACCTCTGGCTTTACACCTCATTGACGCTCCTCTTTACTACCCTCTCTCTCCTTTTATCTTCTACTACTCCTGTCCTTTTTCTCTTTTCTCCTCTGTACCATCCACTTTCTCACTTTATCTTCTACTAATCGTTTCCTTTTTTCTCTTTTTACATGACCTTACCATAATCCTCTTTCTTCATTTGCCTTCTACTATTCTTTTCCTTTTTTCCCTATTCTCTTTCCTCCACTTTACCAACCTCTCATTCCTTTTACCTTCTACTCTTCCTTCCCTCTTTCTCTTTACGTCTTCCTCTCCAACATTTTTCCTTAGTTTTACACTCTCGCCTCTGCTTCTCCTCCTTTCTATCCCTTTTTCTCTTCTCTCTTCGTTTCAGCAGCATTTTACATTTTCCTTTATGCTCATTCCCCAATTTTTCGTTTTATATTATTTCCCTCTTTCGGTTTAATCCAAGTATGTATCACGCTTTCGTTGTCTCTTATACCTTCTTTTGTTATTCCATTCTTGTCTCTGCGTGTATCCTTCATCATCCTCTTCTCTCGTTCTCTTGATATCTCTCTTTTCCGAGTATTATCTCATTTTCATTTTGTGTTATGTCCCCACCAAATATATATACATATTTTCAATGCTTCTTCGAGTCTTTTCCATCAGTTCTCTTTCGTTCTCTATAATTTTATATTCTTCTCACGTCGTTATGGTCAAATGTTTTGTTTTCTATTACTCGTTTTACAGCATCCTTCTGTTTATATTTCTCTTCCTGTTCTAATACACAGTTCGCGTCTGTTCACTCTTGTCTTTTATGCTGCTATTTATATTTTCTTTTTCACTTTCTCTGCTTACTTTTCTATATGCATCAGTCGTATGCTCTTTACTCTTAAAATTGTCCCATAACCCATTTTCCATGTCTGTCTCTTCATCCTCTTCCTCCATTCATCCATCTTTTTGGTCTTCGTTTCTTCATTCTCCTCTTTTTCTTCCCCGTCAGTCCTGTTATCTGGAATTGACTCTCTTTCTTATCTTTCATTGTTCCATTTCTTTGTTCTCTCTCTCTCTTCTTTTCCCTTTCTTGTTTTTCATCTTGCATCCTTCTCTTCTGCTTCCTTACATCTCCCTTCATCTCTCCCTTCTCTTTCCTTTTCATTTCTTATTTTTCCCTCATCCTGCATCCTATCCATCCACGCTCTCTCTCTCTCTCTCTCTCTCTCTCTCTCCTCTCTCTCTCTCTCTCTCTCTCTCTCCTCTCTCTCTCTCTCTCTCTCTCTCTCTCTCTCTCTCTCTCTCTCTCTCTCTCTCTCTCTCTCTCTCTCCTCTCTCTCTCTCTCTCTCTCTCTCTCTCTCTCTCTCTTTCTCTCTTTCTTTCTCTCTCTGTCTCGCACACACTACTCATCTTGCCTTCATAAACTGCGTACCCTGCTTGCCTGCTACTCCCTCATACGACGTGCACAGCTCCTTGCTCCCTCTCACGCAACGCACGCACGCACACACACACACACACACACAGCGCAAGCACACACCTTAGGATAAATGTGCAAACACCAACACACGCATAACACTACGTCACGCATCCACACCCAATCCCACACAACACACACAATACACACGAGAAGAAAACAAGAGGAGAATGAAAGAGAAAACAAAGATGAAAGAAGGAGTTTTTAGATTACAAAATTAAACAGAATGATGGAAGAGGGAGTTTTTAGATTATAAAATGAAACAGACCAGAAGACAAGAGACGAGATTAAACGGAAAGTAAATGAAATGAACAGAGTAGGTGGGGAAAATGACAGAAGAAGCAGAACAGGATGGATGGAGGATGAAAAGTAAATTCGGGAGTAGTGAGAATGAGAGAAGGAGACACAATAAAGGATGTAAAGAGGAAGTGTGCATACGAGAAATAAAAGATGCATGGAGGTAGGGAAGGAGAGAAAATAAGAGTAAAAATAGACGTGGATGGAAAATGAACGAATGAGAATACTGAAGACACAGAGAGAAAGAAGGAAAGGGACATGAAAAATATAAAGGGTTTGATTCTCTCGACTACAGCCCTAAAGATCTGAAAGTAAAGCCAGTAATCCCCGTGTGCTTGTCCGCTCCAGAGCAAGGTTCCATTAGAGCCTTAGTATCACTGCTGTTCCCACGACACAAACTCCAGCATAGCCACACCAGCAACGCTCTGACCCGATGTTTTAGAATGTTTCTTTTAACGCTACGTACTGTGAGCTCTTTATTATTTGCATCATTAGGGGACAAGTTATACGAGTTATTTATCTGCATCACCAGGAGACAAGACAGTTATGGATGAATGAATTGTGTGTGTGGCGTGTTTGTGTTCGTTTTAAAAATTACCGTTTGCATGGGTCATTTCTACTTTAGTCACTTCTATTCTGAAGTGTTCTGTAGTGTTCCACGTTGCTATATCCACGATGGTGCAGAATATGGAACCCTAATTACCAAATCCAGTGTGTGGTTGATACGCCAAATACCACGCAACATCACGAACTGACAGTATGAACGGGCGGGTGTACAATTAAGTTAGTGATGGAGTGGGTGGTGGCTGGAGAGAGACGGTGTGTATGTATGTATGTTGGTGTGTGTTTACCAAGTCCCTTCTTGTTGTGTTGTCATGTGAGGTCGTAACCCAAAGCACGAGTGGATGCAGCTTCATTGTTATCATTCTCGAGGCTGGTTTGGGAAGGGCTGGTACGACTCACTGCTGGTACGACTCACTGTTGGTACGACTTACTACTGGTACGACTCACTGTTGATACGACTCACTGTTGGTACGACTCACTGTTGGTACGACTCACTGTTGGTACGATTCACTGTTAGTACGACTTACTGCTTGTACGACTAACTGCTGGTAATATTCACTGCTGGTAATATTCACTGCTTGACTGAACACCTGGACGACAAACACATACCAACACTTTCACTCGTCCATGTTAAGAGGTAATAAATATACTTTGAATACATTATAGAACTTTGATTCCTCTAAAGTTCTAAACTATTCCAGGAAACAGTACCAGATTAACAAAAATAATGGTGGCCTCCTTCCTGGAATATTTAGAGAAATGATTTGCTCTAGATCTGCCACCACTGTACTGCCCCTTCCCTCCCTCAACTAAGGGATTTTTAGACCTCTCGAACGTTTTATTTACTTTACAACTGAGAACAAGAAACGACCATGTTGCCCTCCTTCCTTACATTTCTAACATCCATTCCTTACATTCTTAACTACCACGCTCGGAAGAAACGTAGAATTAGTCTACATACTTATATTGTTTAGTGTTGTAGGATATCCTTTGTGTCTTCATCAGTAGTATATTGTGCGGTAAATAATGTTCCTACACAAATCACACACGACTCTCAAATAGAACCATCACATTCGGTAGACCTGACTCTTAATTAAATATAACCATCACATTCGGTAGACCTACATGCAAACTATACAGGTCAAATGCAGCAACCCATGACCGAGGCTCCCACAGTACAACGAAGCCAATTAAGGACTCTGTGATGTAGTCAGAAAATTGGAGTTATACGAGGCCTTCAAATATTGCCACGAAACCCCACCTATATGGATGGAGCTTGTTGTATGGAGTGGTCAGGAGGAATCATAGGCCTTCAGTTTTCATCACAGGGTCCTTAAGAAAACAACACATCGCCAAGCCTTCTACACAACACTTTTCTATTTATCTTTCATTCTCTCTCTCTCTCTCTCTCTCTTTGCCTCCCTCTCTTTTAGATACCACGATTTTTACATAACGATACGAAATAATAAATGGGTAAAATAATCTGCCTTAGATAACAGCATGCGATAACAACAACGATAATAAACTAGCAGACAAGGATATCTTATGAATCACCTAAAAAGGAAGCTGTATCTTTGGATATGAGGACAATCACATGCAGTTAGATAAACACAAATAGAATAAATAGTGGCATTTCATTATAGAGCAATTTTTCGTGTAAAATCCTCATTAATTACTATTACTACTCCTTCGGAAAGTAGGTACCGTTATAAAAATTTCAGACTCAAATAAAATGCGTGTGGCTCGTGATTTAATAGTTACAATAATTATATAAGTTTCAGGATTCTTAGTGGCGAAGGATAATTGGACCCAAATGTTTTATAGGAACTTGAGACTTCCAGTGAGAGTTAATTTTGTTGATGCTTCCCCTCTTCGGCAGGCAGAAAGACAGGACTGACAGACTGACAGAAAGGCAGACTGACAGGACAGACAGAAAGACAGACTGACAGACTGACAGTGTGAGGTAAAAAGATAAAATGCAGAGAAGGAAGAAAAAAAACAAGAGACAAGACAATTAGAGAGAGAGAGAGAGAGAGAGAGAGAGGGGGGGGGGGAATTGAGCATCTAAATTCTTTTCCGAAGTTACTGATGATTTGGAGATTTAAGTCTAAAGGGAAACAGCACGATAAATTAACAGAGACTAAGTATTTTTTATTCCGAAGATAAAATACGGGAGGAGTGGGCGTCACAAAAGGCTTCTGCAACTGTCAAATTTACTACGACTGAAAGGACACACACACACACACACACACACACACACACACACACACACACACACACACACACACACACACACACACACACACACACACCACATACACACACCCTGAAGCCCGCAAGGAAGCAGGAGGTTAATATTAATAAATGCATTTGAATTGAGCAAAGCGGTATATCGGAAATTAACGCTATCGTTCCCCAACACGTTAAAGAATACATAATGATAAAGGAGTACTCGGGTCCTCTATACACACCATGAACCCAGTCGGTGTCTTAGAGGGAAGTCATCAGCCTAAATGAAGTTCTGGTGTTCAGTTAAAAATAAGACGATGCAAGATATGTTATAGTTCTCCAATAAGAATATGAATTAAGATTAGGTTTATAGTATTTCTGTTCTATTTCGAAAAGTGTTGTTGTAGTTGTTGTTATTGTTATTGTTGTTATTATTATTATTATTATTATTATTATTATTATTATTATTATTATTATTATTATTGTTATTATTATTATTATTATTGTTATTGTTATTATTGTTATTATTATTATTATTATTATATTATTATTATTATTATTATTATTATTATTATTATTATTATTATTATTATTATTATTATTATTATTATTATTATTATTATTATTATTATTATTATTATTATTATTATTATTATTATTATTGTTATTGTTATTATTATTATTATTATTATTATTATTATTATTGTTATTGTTATTATTATTATTATTATTATTATTATTATTATTATTATTATTATTATTATTATTATTATTATTATTATTATTATTATTATTATTATCATTATTATTATTATTATTATTATTAATCATTATTATTATCATTATCATTATCACAATAATATCAAACCCTAGAGTAAGATAGTTTCGTCTATATACAGTATACAGTATATATATGTAGATGCCTTCAAGTTGAACTAAGAATACGTTCCTTTATACCTTGGGTTTCGCGTATTAATTTATTCGGGTGATGCTCAAGTTCAGCTTCCTTGCTCGTGTCTCAAGTATAATATTCCGTTCCGTGTTGGGTGTAAATATTTGGCGACGTCGCGTGTGAGTAATGAACAGTTAGCCCGTGAGAAATAATAGTGGTGCATGAGTAATCACAGGGGTCGTGTGTGTATAATTAATAGTATTGTGAATGACTAATAATTCCTGAGCATACACAGATTAAATAGATACAATTATTTTAACCTTGTACTCATCAATAGACAATAATCAGTACCTAACCAAACGTTGATTAATCTAAGATCATCCAAGAAACAAACTGAAAGTCTTACCATACCTCGATTGTCTCTTTTATGACTAAATAAATACTAAAGATATGCAACTCTTGACAGAACTGAATTAAAAATGAAAGTTAACTGATCTACTGTTGACCTGAATGACCGTGTAGCACGAGGGAGAAAGTCATAAAGAATATCTGAAAGAGTAAAATGCCTTTTCCAAATTCTATCACCTAATATTAGAATCTAACTAATAAACACAACTATCTTTACCCGCCATTATTAAATACTGAACTGAGAAGAAACTCCTTGATATATCGCAACACTGCATTGATAATAAAATGAAACTCTTAATTTATGTATAACCCCTAGAGGTATACTTCTGTTGTGAAGTTAAAACTATTTTTCTTTTTAACGTTATAATATAAACCATTGATCCAGAGAAGAGAAAGAAGAAGAAAAGAATTAACGTTGTAACACCAGGGGCATATTTTATGAACCAGGATTATTCTTCATATTTGTTTTACAGAGTTTGATACATTTTCTATATTTCATACGAGTACAGTAGCTTCACTTTATATTTTCATATGTTATTATTCAATATTCTTCAATGAATCTTAATTTTATATTTCTGTATTCTTTTCTACATCCTTACAATTGCCTCTATTGTCCTAAAATAACTGAAAATATAACCGGATCAAAACCACATGAAAATAAATATGATAGTGCAATGTCGCTTAAGTTTTTTCCATCCCTTCGTTTTCATTATTTGTATTCACGGTTGCAAGGGTTATACAAGTTTTTTTGTTTTTTTTCAGCACTTCCCCAGACTATTTCATATTTGAGCGTCACTTACTT
>JAWZYT010006417.1:22500-53704 GCA_034508575.1 Petrolisthes manimaculis | reverse complement strand
ATTGTTGTTATCATTATTGTATATATATAATTTTTTTTTTTTTTTTATTATAGTGGGTTTTTTTTATACGGTTGATTTTTTTTTTTTTTTTTTTTCATGTTTTTTTTTTTGTGTGTGTTTTCTGTACAGTTGGTTATTGTTATTATCTCTATATTTTATTTATTGTGGTCGTGTCTTTTGTGTTGTCTGTCCAGTTGATGTGTGAGTTACTGGCAAGGCTTTCCCTGTCCCTTTATTATCTTTACATCATGACGGGTTGAGTATAAAGAAATAAACCGTTTATTATTATTATTATTATTATTATTATTATTATTACTATTATTATTATTATGATTACTATTATTATTATTATTATTATTATTATTATTATTATTTTTATTATTATTATTATTATTAAAATTTTATATAAAAAAAAAACTATATAAAAAAAAATGTATATAAAAAAAATTTTATATAATTTTTTTTATATAAATTTTTTTTTATATAATTTTTTTTATATAAAAAAAAAATTATATAATTTTTTTTTTATATAAAAAAAATTTAATATATTTTTTTTTTTATAAAATGTTTTTTATATATTTTTTTTTATATATAAATTTTTTTTATAGAATTTTTTTTTATATAAATTTTTTGTATATAATATTTTTTTTATATAATTTTTTTTTTATAGAATTTTTTTTATATAAATTTTTTTTTATATAAATTTTTTTTTATATAATTTTTTTTTTATATAAAATTTTTTTTATATAATTTTTGTTTTATATAATTTTTTTTTATATAAAAAAAAAAATTATATTAATTTTTTTATATAATTTTTTTTTATATAAAAAAAAAATTATATAATTTTTTTTTTATATAATTTTTTTTTATATGCTTTTGCCTGCGGCGCTGCTAGCTTCGTGTGTGTGTGTGAGTGTGAGTGTGTATATGTGTTTTTTTTTTTTGTGTGTGTGTGTGTGTATGTATGTGTGTGTATGTTTATGGCTGATGAGGTTCGTTATAATTTGGTGTACATATCGGCCGTCACAGCCACCCATCATGCAGGCTGTTAGTCACTTTATGAGGCATTACCACAGGCCAGTTGGGATCATAATACCTTGTCGTTTCTGTATGGGGTTAAAATGGCACTGTTTCCACCATGTTTTAACCAGGAGGGGAGGGGAGGGGTGAGGAGGAGAGGGGTAGAGTGGAGTGGAGGTGGAGAGAGGAGGAGAGGGGAGGGATGGGTGGAGTGGGGTGAGCAGGAGAGGAGTGGGGTGGGGTGAGGTGAGATGTGGTGGGGTAGATAGGGGTGGGGAGGGGAAGGTTGTTTGTTTGGGATATAAAATAGATGTGTACATGGATGTTGGCTGTTGTAGAATTTGTGTGGCACTCCGCGTTGTGCCGAGATAAAGAGGGATATGCATTTTAATGAAGGGATATACCGTGATGAATAAACAAATCTAGTGCACATGGAAAGTAATGCATTGCAATATTGACGTCAGAGGACAACCATAATTACTGTTCTATGTAGTGTAGTTGTGGCGTAAAAGTTAGTTAATGGATACATAAACAAGGATTCATGGTTATCGATTGTACGGGAATCATTAAACACAGACATATTACACACACACACGCATACACACACTCTCTCTCTATCTCTCTCTCTCTCTCACACACACACTCACACACACACACTCACATACACACACACACACACACAATCTCTCACACACACACACACACACGGTGAATATACGGTGTTGTGTTGTGTGTTGTGTGGTGGTGTGTTGTTGTATGGTGTTGTGTTGTGCTGTGCTGTGCTGTGTTGTGTTGTGTTGTGCTGTGCTGTGCTGTGTTGTGTTGTGTTGTACTGTGCTGTGCTGTGTGGTGTTGTGTGGTGTTGTGTTGTGCTGTACTGTGCTGTGCTGTGTTGTGTTGTGTTGTACTGTGTTGTGTTGTGCTGTGTTGTGTTGTGTTGTGTGTACCTGGGGAACTCTTTATACTTCCATTGCACTTTTGATAGTCAGGTAACTGTATATGTGTGTTGGTGATCAACGAAATAACAACACTCAGTTCATTCATATGTCAAACAAATGTATATTTTTATAGCAATGCCAATCTTACCTAAAGCCATACGCAATATTTTATAATGAAAAAAAACAACGAATAATGAAAATAAACTGATATACTGTAGTTATATGGGACAAATTTCATCCTATCAAATTTTCATATGAACTTTGCATTTAAATTTAGTGTTACACATTAAACTTGTTGCTAAATTTGGTGTTATATTTTAAAAAGTCTTTACCAAAGGTCCCTGTGATGTCATTTTTTTTTATTGTCAGCTGGAGACTGGGATTTCTACCGTGTCGTGTCCATATGAATTTTTCCCCTATGGTTCTAATAATAATAATAATAATAATAATAATAATAATGGTAACCGCTATATGCAATAATAATTAGTCTAGCGTGTTTAAAGGGCATTTGATTTTTAATTAACTTGGGATTAACCATTTCATATCCAGCTCTGAATGTAATCTGGCGACTCTGAACTCCCATATAACCCTTTATATTTTAATGACATGTGTTATAGTGGAACCATTATCACAGAATAGCTTTTTGGATGAGGACTGAGGGCTGGAAGGGTACAGATTCGTAAGTGAGAATCAAAATGTGACATGAAAATCATTTATCTTTAATATTTTTCCCTCCTTAAATGAAAATAAAAAATAATCATAAATAAAAACATAAATAAATATAAATGTTGGTATATAATATTATATAATTTCAATTTTCAACTGGGTATGCACTAAAAAAAAAGTCATTATGAATAAAAAATAAAATACAAAATACAAAAAAAATATATGGTTGTGGTAATTACATCCGAGTTGTGGATTATAATCTTGCCCTAGTTTAATAGTGCATTGATATAATATAAAGTAATTAATTAGCTATGATTCTACAAGCCACTAAGTGATGATAATTGGTCACGGTTAATCTTCGCCGACTAAACTTCCTGTTGATAATATTAGTGGAAATAATTGTGGCGCTTCCAACCAAAATGGCAATGTAGAATATTATAAGACTATACTGTATTATTAGATGTTAGAAGGCTATGTTATTAAATATTATAAGACTATGTTATTAGATATTATGTTATTAGATATTAGAAGGCTATGTTATTAAATATTATAAGACTATGTTATTAAATATTATGTTATTAAATATTATAAGACTATGTTATTAAATATTATGTTATTAAATATTATAAGACTATGTTATTAAATATTATAAGACTATGTTATATTAGAAGACTATGTTATTCCCCGTAAGTCCGTGGGGAGTTATTGGAACTCAGCCTTGCGAGTTGAACAAAACAGAAAACGGATTATCTTACCTATGATTTAGTACATGAGATAATATATAGCCTACGTAATTATTAAATGTTTGAAACCCTATTGTCCAAAATATGTAGGAATAATGGTTTGGAAAGGTGTTCAGACATACATATATCCACCAACAGTATATTGCCACCTGTCCACATTGTAATTAACACTGATAGAGATACGGGTCCATGTGCTCTGTCTTGTGTGTAGTGTGTGAACCATGGGCGAGATATAATCAGCTGACTCTCCCCTGGTGGCAGCTCCGGGAACCAACTTGTGATCAGCTGATGGTTTCCCTGGTGACGGCCTGGTCAGTGGTCACCTCACTCATCTGGTGACCGCTTCGGGAACTAGTCACACGAGGAGGAACAGCCAAGTAGTTATCTCACGTTGGTGCTTTCTTAGACTTAATAGTTTGTATTTATATAGTGTTTATATGTTGGCATAGTGTTCAAATACGTAACCAAGTTGGGAATGTTACATACAACCGTTAAAAGGACGAGAGAATAGTTGTGAAAGCCTGGATGAAGTGTAAAGTTAAGGAAGCCACGAGACAGACTGTGACGGCTGGTGATCACTGATGAAGGTAAGACGCCATTACACGAGTCTATTGATGTGTACGAGTTGATGAATGTGTGATGAATCCTGTACCCTTCCTAAGGCTAATATGTCACCACCCTAAAAGTCCTTATAGAATATGTTTGCAAATCATATTACTTAAAAAATATAATAGTCTAAGAACTGATGTTGCCAGAATCTGTCGGCATAGTATAAGAAATTTTGGGAGTGGTGTTAAGCCAGTATACAGTTGGTAATAATGTAGACGTGACAGTATACAGCTGGTAATAATGTAGACGTGACAGTATACAGTTGGTTATAATGTAGACGTGACAGTATACAGTTGGTAATAATGTAGACGTGACAGTATACAGTTGGTAATAATGTAGACGTGACAGTATACAGCTGGTTATAATGTAGACGTGACAGGAGGCAACAACACACAACCCTGGCCCCGTCTACCCACCCACCCACCACGAGGGAGTAGAGGTGGAGACAGACAGACAGGAGGGGCTCTTGTCTCTCCTATATTCAATTAAGAAAAGCAGAGTCCCGTGTTGGCTGAGCTAACTTGATTTACAGGTGTTGAAGTTTGAAGCCACCTGAGTGTGTTGGCCTGCCTCCCTGTACACATCCTCTTGCCTCCCTCCCATCCCTCTCCTCCTCCTGCCTCCCTCCCACCCCTCCTGCCTCCCTCCCCTCCCACCCCTCCTCCACCTCCTCCAGCCTCCCTCCCCGCCATCTTCCCCCTCTTCCTGCCTCCCCATGCAAGCTTCCCCCTCCCCTCCTCCCTGTATCCCCCCTCCCCCACTATGCCCGACATATCCTCTCACCCTGCCTCCTTACCCTACATAGTATCTCCCCCTACTCTCACCACATCCCAGTGGACAGTTGTCTTCAATATTTCCTAAACATTTATTGGTACACTCGGATTCCCAAACTTTAGTATGTACAGAAGGTTCATTTGTTGCAGTGTGTTTAATTGTTTTATATTTTATACTTTGTCATCATTTTTGGAATAATTATTCCAACACATATAGGAAATGTTGGTTAGTTTATCTATCTGCATATACGAATTATTTTCAAGAACGCCACCCCAGTCAGAGGTTACCTGTTCTCAGGTAACCGAGCGCTGGTGGGGTTTTGAAATATATTGTTCTGTACTGTAGAAACAGCCGTTTAAATGAACAAATACATATGGAAGAACAGACTCCTTATGATATTGTTCATGATATTCTTATGTGTTCTAATACCATATTGTAAATAATTATTATGCAAATATGAAAAAAAGGAAATGTATATTTCGTACTTTATAATTAAATGAAATGGCTACGTTACACATATTCAAGGGCATTATAATTGTCAATGTTTGATGATGTGCAGAGTGACAAAGTTGCAATGCTCTGCCAACATTTCATTCTGAGTGTCAGGTGTCCTTGAAGTGTTGCCATATGACATCACAGGGTCTCCTTTATTTATTTCAAGCTTTAGTGGTACCAATTACAATGACATTATATTGTTTTGATGGTTTATACTTGTTTACTTTTACAGCATTATATATTAATTGTAACTTTCTTTTCTAGCACGTGTACCATCTTGATATTGAGGGTTATTGCAAATAATGGGATGAGGAGTGATCGCTATCGTTTAAACTCGATCCACTGAATCAATTCTGGCAACTTCATATGGAGCTTCTATAAGGTGAGTAGAATATGTTAATTTTATTTTGCCTGTACACACACTGTGGCATTACTTTGTGATGAGCTTAGAATGACAGTATAGGCTATATTGAGATTGTTTTTCTCTCAATCTCGGACTGTAGGCTGTAAGGAGCCAGCCCGTGAGTTTTGTGAGATTAATTAGTGTCGCTCTAGATGAGACAGATGATGATGATGATGGTAGCTTCACTGTGGCCTCACCAGATGACGACACATTATTTGTACACGTCACTATCGGGAGAGGGCAGCTACATGGTCACTCACATCATGCTCAAACCACTAACCCCCCCATATAGGGTATCAATTAAAGGGCGTGGAACTTGTAGACGATTAGTGACGTCAAGGCGTCAGTGAGAGGCAATCATTGACCGCGGGTCATACCGATGCCCTATACGTCACAGAATATCTCACCCCCCCTGAGGGTGGTCTTGGAGCGAAACGGTTTGACCATGTATTCTTTGTCCTCCTTGGCCATGACTCACATCATCTTGGAGTATGGTCGAGCATCTTCTCTGCTGTGAGATGAGGACGAAATAGGGGGTATTTTTTTGACGTGTCTGCGTAGCCAGGATACTTGAATATCAACAGAACCATCAGATCACCTTCAGATAAACCCCAGACGTTTCTCATGGACAGGAACCCGGTTTATTGACATCAGCAGTCCGTCGCTGTATCCGTTTTACTACCGTCTGATTAAATAACTTTATTTGATAGTAATGAAGTGAAACCTTGAACAAACCAGTGGTCACACTGATATGAACACGAAAATACATGGGAAACATGAGGGTTGACATTGACTGACATATTATGATCCTCCTTATCTATAAACCTTCATTTATCAGAAAATACATCAAGGAGAAATATATTTCCAAAGCATATTGTCTTGATAGAATATTACCTGACTTCCCATTTATCTCTCTTATCTGTACTACTTTGTTCTCTGGGATTACAAATTAGAGTGGCTTATCCATCTCTGTCAAGTCCACCAAACGTCCCCCTGATATCTCACCCCACTTCCCCATCCCTTACTTCACGTCTCTCTCTTTCTCGCCACTGTATCTATGCCCCGCCCTGTTTCACTCTTCTCTTCACCCTCCTCCTACTACTCCTCCTCCTTTCTTTCCACTTCTATAATTCTCTTCTTAATTTTCACGCTTTCCCCCAATTCTCTTTTTAATTAAGTATTTCGCTTTCTCCTTCACTTCACTATCTCATCCTCCACCTCTCTCAATTTTTCTTACACGTCTCATCTAATTCGACCTACATTCCCCTTTCTCCCCGAGCACGAAAACCATTCAAGAAACACATTAGAAATCCATCTGAGGCATAAAGTGTATCATTATAAGCATCATTAGTGAGTGTCTTTCCATTGATCAGCTGCCTTAACGAATTGATTAGTCTCTTCAAAATTTAAGGGGGTTTGGGAGTAGGGGGACAGGCTTAGGGGGGGTTTGGGGGGTGCGGGAATAGGGGGACAGGCTTGGGGTGGGTAGAAAGCCTGTCCATTATACCTGCAACCTCCCCCAACCCTGCCCCCTATACCCGCAACCTCCCCCAAGCCTGTCCCCCTACTCTTGCAACCCCCACACACCCCAAAACCATCCCCAAGCCTGTTCCCCTACTCCTGCACCCTCCTAATCACCCCTTATACCCTCACACCCATAATGTTGGCTGTTCGTAGGTGAAAATCTAATAATCCTTAAGTCACCTATACTTCCAAATATATATACAGTATATATCTAAAGCCACTTATCCCCCCTCGACCTAATTATCTGCCTGCAATTTACTGTATCAGTCTCATTTAGCGTCCAATTTATTTTCATCTGACTAGGCTATCTGTACACCTTGACTCTCCCTCCATTCACCCTCACAACTATAGGCCTATTATCTGACTCCCATTTCTCCCCCCCCCCTTTTATCTATTTGTCTATTTAACTATATCTACTCCCATTTCCCCCCCCCTTTATCTATTTGTCTATTTAACTATATCTAACTCCCATTTCCCCCTTTATCTATTTGTCTATTTAACTATATATAACTCCCATTTCCCCCTTTATCTATTTGTCTATTTAACTATATATAACTCCCATTTCCCCCCCTTTTATCTATTTGTCTATTTAACTATATCTATTCCCATTTCCCCCCTCCTTTATCTATTTGTCTATTTAACTATATATAACTCCCATTTCCTCCTTCATCTATTTGTCTATTTAACTATATCTACTCCCATTTCCTCCCTTTTATCTATTTGTCTATTTAACTATATCTAACTCCCATTTCACCCCCGTTTATCTATTTATCTATTTAACTATATCTAACTCCCATTTCTCCCCCTGTATCTATTTCATTATCTACTCCTATTTCCTCCCTTTTATCTATTTGTCTATTTAACTATATCTAGCTCCCATTCTTTTTTTTTTTGTATTGGGAAGATGGTGATGGGGTTCAGTTGTATTATTTTGCTTTATGGCCGAAGACCTAAGAAGATGATCTCGTAAAATGGAAAGGATTTTATAGCTTGCATCCCCTTGCATATGTTTATTTTTATCTATTTTTTGTTTTCGGGTTTTCTCTTTTTGTAATACTTTCTCCATCTCGAATTCTCTCTCTCTTATCGTCTTTCCACTTTTTTCTCTCCTCCTTCTCCACTCCTCCTCCTCCTCTCCACGTTCTCTCCTCCTCCTTCTCTTCAAGTTTTCCTCTCCTCTTCCTTCTCTCCTCGTTCTCTCCTCCTTCTCATCTCTCCACGTTCTCTCCTCCTTCTCCTCTTTCCCCATTTCTCCTCTGCAGGCTTTTTGTCTATAACTAGCGGTACATCACAAGAAAAAAAAATATCAGGGTGAAAGTAGGTTAGGAAGGGATATATGAAAAAAAAAAAAACCACAAGTGGGAACTAAGTAAAATGTGGATGGCAGAGTGGAAACTGACGAGCAAGAGATGATTTAAAGAGATGAGAAAGGGAGGAAATGAAGACAGGAGGAATGAGCAGAAGTGTAGGGTACTGTTGAAAGGGAAGGATTATTATTATATATTTGGAATAGGTACCCAAAGTGAAGGACGTGTTGAAGGGTTAAAAGTGAAGATAGGCGTCACAACATTGAGGTCCTATAGCGCCAGAAAAAGGTGATAGAGAGGTGTGACAGCAAGCAGGAAGGAAATGAAAGAGGGACAGTTGAAGAAAGGGAGGAGAATGGCTGGCAGAAAGGAAATGAGGAGGAAAAAACTAAAAAGAAAAATTGTATATACACAAACACACAAACACAATCACATACTTCACACACACACACACACACACCAATTTTGGCATTCTAGGACATTCATGCACGCAAACACACAATCATAATCTTTCTCTGCTGCTGTCTCGCACACACACACACACACACACACACACACACACACACACACACACACACACACAGGCATGCGGAAAATCACGAAACCTCATCTTTCATATCCTATTTCTGGCCGAGATGTCACACTGCCACTCGCACACACACACACACGCCACCCAGACCCCATTTCCAGGCCTCGTTACGCCAAAAAATGCCACCAGATTTTACAGTTAGGTAGGCGTCGCGTTACCGAGTTGCAGGAGGTGGAGCTGATAAAGGGAAGGGAAAGGCGAGTGGTGAATAGTGAGTTGCAGTAGGTGGAGCTGATAAAGGGTAGGGAAAGGCGAGTGAGTGATGAATAGCGAGGTGTGTTGTGGTTGTTGTAGTTGCTGTTTGGTCAGGTATGTTACATGTAGAAGGCCAGTAAAATGGGATTAATTAAGTATGTATGTATCATGTAGAGGATGGTCATGTGTGATAGAGGAGTGGACCAGTGGAGTGTAAAGTTAGATAGAAGGATAGTGTTACTGATAAGAGGAGTATATATAGGATTATTTACATTATCCCAGGTGAGGTGAATAGTAGAGAACAGGCAACTAGAGAATGAGAGAATGTGGTTGATGTATTGGTAGAAGCAGAATAATTTGTATAGACCATAAGTTAGTTGAATACGCAGAGGGGAATTGAACAGGTAGAAATGTTTAGTTTATACACTGCAAAACATATAGATTTACGAGAGATTTGAGGATAAGGAGAGAAACATATGAACAGTGAGAATGTTGTAGATTGACCGAGGTACTTGAAAGCTGTTTTATTTTGATCAACCTCGCCGTCCCTCACGAGTTTTGGTGTATGATTGTTTGTTTTGGTGTATGATTGTTTGTTTTGGTGTATGATTGTTTGTTTTGGTGTATAATTGATTGTTTTGGTGTATGATTGTTTGTTTTGGTGTATGATTGTTTGTTTTGGTGTATGATTGTTTGTTTTGGTGTATGATTGTTTGTTTTGGTGTATGATTGTTTGTTTTGGTGTATGATTGTTTGTTTTGGTGTATGATTGTGTTTGTTTTGGTGTATGATTGTTTGTTTTGGTGTATGATTGTTTGTTTTGGTGTATGATTGTGTTTGTTTTGGTGTATGATTGTTTGTTTTGGTGTATGATTGTTTGTTTTGGTGTATGATTGTTTGTTTTGGTGTATGATTGTTGGTTTGGGTGTATGATTTCAGACTTGGAGGTATGTTTTTGCTCTCGCCATTTGCTGTGTGTGTGTGTTTGTTTGTGTGTGTGTCCCTCCATCCCATTTCCTCCTCCGTGGTGGTGGTGGTGGTGGTGAAGGAAGAAAGTTATCATGATGGATGTGAGGTGTGGGTGATCGCCTCCTCTGACTGTGGTGATGGTCTCTCTCTCTCTCTCTCTCTCTCTCTCTCTCTCTCTCTCTCTCTCTCTCTCTCTCTCTCTCTCTCCATTTCGCACATAGGCAACGTTACAGGTCCCCTAAATATCGACATGGCTCTGAAAATGTAAGAGTGTGTTTGTGTGAGTGTGCGTGTGTGTGAGAGAGTGTGCGTGTGTGTGAGAGAGAGAGTGTGTGAGTGTGCGTGTGTGAGAGTGTGCGTGTGTGTGAGAGAGTGTGCGTGTGTGTGAGAGAGTGTGCGTGTGCGAGAGAAAGTGTGTGTGAGAATGTGCGTGTGCTAGAGAAAGTGTGTGTGTGAGAGTGTGAGAGAAAGTGTGTGTGTGTGTGTGTGTGTGTGGCTTAATTAAATGTCACAGCAGCGCTCTCGGTTCGTCAACTCTGACTTTCAATGCTTCTGGAATTATAAGGCGAGGCATTTTTTTTGGCCATTAATTATACAGTAGTGTTATATTATTAATGATTTATCATGAGAAAAATATTATATCCACATTAAGAGTAATTATGAATGGGACGAGTCGGGTCAGTACTTCACCTTAGTGCAATGTTTACCCTCACAGCTATGAATCAGGCAAGGTATTATTGGAATTCTGATGCTTGGCAAACAGGTAATTATTTATTTTTTATTGTTGTTGTTTTTGTTGTTGTTTTTATTGTTATTGTTATTTTCATTATTATTATTATTATCATTATTATTATTATTATTATTATTATTGATTTTATATATATATATTTTTTTTTTTTTTTTTTTTTTTTTTTCCCTGGTAGTATATCTGTTTGTGGGTGTAATAAATCATTCTCTTCTCTCCTTGTTCATTAATATCGCAGTGTGTTTGTTGGTATTACAAATTCAGGGACTCTACTCCTTCAACACATTATCATTCATATAATATTTTCATTCATATAATATTTTCTTCAGGCTTATCTGTTGAGTTTTCTTTTGATATATGAATCTGAGGAAGGTCGTTAATTAATAAGCACATGCATTAACTCATTTTTAATTAGGTATTTACATTGTGTTTAAATTTCTCTTTAAAAATATTTATGTATTTATAATTCTATTTTCTTGTCTTGTTGGGTATACAATACATCCACCCCATCTATTAAGTGTATGATTATCTCTCTCTCTCTCTCTCTCTCTCTCTCTCTCTCTCTCTCTCTCTCTCTCTCTCTCTCTCTCTCTCTCTCTCTCTCTCTCTTACACACTCACACACACACATACACACCGCCAGTCACCACCAAACAAACTAACTAACTAACTATCCATCCATCTCTGCATATAATTATACTACTACTACTACTACTACTACTAATAATAATAATAATAATAATAATAATAATGTGGTGCAAGAACCCTTCATCATCATCATCATTATATATTACCTTCTCTAGCCTTATGACTGTGAATCTGTGTGACTCGGTTGACGGTGCAGATAATCCCCTCGTTATGAGACGCCCAGGGAGGAAACCATGGCCACCACCACCACCTCTACTACTATTATTACTACTACTACTATTACTACTACTACTACTAATAATAATACTATTACTACTACTATTACTACTACTATTACTACTACTATTACTACTACTATTACTACTACTACTATTACTACTACCACTACTACTTATATTACTACTACTACTACTACTACTACTACTTATATTACTACTACTACTACTACTACTTATATTACTACTACTACTACTACTATAAGGTTCTCTATTCGCTCTCAGGGGCTACAGTATTTTACCTGAATAATTATTAACCGAACATAATTACACTTAAAGCCTAACTAAACTCGATCAAACCAAATACAATAAAAAATTAAATAATTAAAGTAATAATAATAATAATAATAATAATAATAATATTAATAATAATAACAATAACAATAAAAAAATAACTAACAATAATAATGATAAAAAATAATAATAATAAATAACAATAATTTATCATTTTAATTCAGTGACTTGGATCTCCTGAAAAAAAAAATTAATAATCCCGATACCATGAAAAAAAAAAAAAAAAAAAAAAAATGAAATATTGGTGGAGGTGGTATTCCCCCTTCTGCTATAGGCTAACAAGAGTGACGCTGAGGACTGTGTAACAAGCGATAATGTTCCTGGCAATCAGAGGAGGAGCCGGGGAGAGAGTGCTTAGTGGATAACGTCATTGCTGCCCTGAATTTGAGCCTGTTTGTCCAATTACCGGAGTTCGGGCGAAGATGTGGGTGAGGTGTTGATGTGGTGTGGTGGTGATGGGGGTGGTGATGGTGTTGTTGGTGGTGATGATAGATGTGGTGGTGATGGTGGTGATAGCTGTGGTGGTGATGGTGTTTGTGGGGGTGATAGCTTTGGTGGTGATGGTGTTGGTGGTGATGGTGTTTGTGGTTTTTGTGGGGGTGATAGATGTGGTGGTGATGGTGGTGATAGCTGTGATGGTGATGGTGTTGGTGGTGATGGTGTTTGTGGTATTTGTGGGGGTGATAGATGTGGTGGTGATGGCGTTTGTGGTGTTGTTGTTGTCTTCTTCTTTGACGTGATGTTTATACCACTAAGATCCCCTGATGGTGTGATTAATTAATGTAGTTATTTATTGATGTAGTTATTTATTGATGTAGTTATTTATTGATGTAGTTATTTATTGATGTAGTTATTTATTGATGTAGTTATTTATTGATGTAGTTATTTATTGGTGTAGTTATTTATTGGTGTAGTTATTTATTGGTGTAGTTATTTATTGGTGTAGTTATTTATTGATGTAGTTATTTATTGATGTAGTTATTTATTGATGTAGTTATTTATTGATGTAGTGTACTGTATGTTATTGTATATTATAATACCCTTACACGCTATCTCTGTCTCTCACTGTTACACACCCTCTTCCACTCACTCTTCCTTTCTCTTCCTCCCTCTTCACCTCTCTCTCTCCCCCTCTCCCTCTCTCCCTTCACCTCCTTCCTCTTTCCCCCTCTCCCCCTTTCCCCCTCTCCCCCTCCTCCTCTAATGAATCAAGCGACCCAACTCCCTCCCCACCTGTCGCTATGTGTATTACTTTATGCAAATTCTCGTTAATTGGATTGATTACCTTAAGGGAGGAGTAGATAAAACGGACACCAGAGTTTGACACATCCGTAGGGAGAGATAACAAGAGAGAGAGAGAGAGAGAGAGAGAGAGAGAGAGTTGGAGGAGGGAAAGAAAGTGGAAGAGGGTATGTAAGAGAGTGAGAGACAGAGAGAAAGTTGGAGGTGGGAGAGAGAGAGAGTTGGAGGAGGGAGAGAGAAAGAGAGGGTTGGAGAAGGGAGAGAGTTGGAGGAGGGAGAGAGAGTTGGAGGAGGGAGAGAAAGAGAGGGTGAAAGAGGGTGTGTATGTGAGTGAGAGACAGACTCTGATCGCGTGTCTTAAAGGTATTAGAGTAAGAGTGTGTGTTAGAGTGAGTGAGAGAGTGTTTGAGTGAGTGAGAGAGTGTTTGAGTGAGTGAGAGAGTGTTTGAGTGAGTGAGAGAGTGTTTGAGTGAGTGAGTGAGAGTGTTTGTGTGAGTGTGTGTTAGAGTTTGTTAGAGTGTGTTAGAGGGTTTTTCGCTGCAATTATGTGTATACGAGAGAACGAAAAATATTTCAAATGACTATTTTGTCAGACTTGAAAATATACAAGTGGTTAGTTCAAGTTTATCAAGAACAAATGGTTCGACAAGACCCTTCTTCCCACTAGAGTACCAATGTTAGGGAATCATTATACACTAATTACTCTCGGACTATAAACTCTGGTCAAGTAAGTAAGAGGCGACGAGAAAGAATTATGATATTGTGACCACGGACTAAACTTGCTCAGAGTTTGATTATTAAGTGAAGGGAAAAAAATTAAACTGACCGGAGACACATGTGGAGCTTGTAAATTCTGCAGATGACTGTTTAGTGTCCCTGCAAGTTTCACCCCTGCAGCAACAACAACAACAGCAGTAGCAGTAGTAGTAACAGTAGTAGTAGTAGTAGTAGTAGTAGTAGTAGTAGTACCACCAGAACACAACCAAATTCGCCCACTTTTGAATCGAGTCCAATGCACCCTTGATATACCATTAAAAGTCGACTGTTCCTCTTACGGGCTTATCTAATGGAAGCCGAAGCGCATTTTGGGAGTTAGGGGTCGAAATCTTAATTAAAAATCTGAATGAAGTTGGCGAGTTCGTTTTTACTATTACATTTTAATTTCCCATGCTGGTTGGAGGTACGGTTTCCTGTCCTGGTGCGTAGTAGTAGTGGAGGGAGGGAGGGAGGGATGAAGCCGAGTAGAATCCAGGATGAAGAAGTTAAATAATATGGGATCCTGGATTGTGAAAGAGCGGGAGGGAGAAGGGGACTGGCTTTGATGGGTTGGGTTGGGATGGAGAGGGAGATATTCAGTGTGTGTGTGTGTGTGTGTGTGTGTGTGTGTGTGTGTGTGTGTGTGTGTGTGTGTGTGTGTGTGTGTGTAGTGGAGTGGGAGATTGATAGATGGGAGGATGTGGAGTGTGTGGAGTGGGAGATAAATGGGAGGATGTGGAGTGGGAGATAAATGGGAGGGTGTGGAGTGGGAGATAAATGGGAGGATGTGGAGTGGGAGATAAATGGGAGGGTGTGGAGTGGGAGATAAATGGGAGGGTGTGGAGTGGAAGATCAATAGGAAGGTGTGGAGTGGAAGATCAATAGGAAGGTGTGGAGTGGGAGACGATTCAGTGGGAGTGTGACGAGTGTGGTGGTGGTGGTGGTGGTGGTGGAGTGAGTGTCGAGTTAATAGAACTGAGGTGGTCTGTTGAAGTATAGAGGAAAGAATATGTAGAAGGATGGACGTTGTTTTGTTGTCAAATTTTGTGGAGGGTGAATGGGGGATCTGGATAGTGGAAGTTTATGTGGTGAAGTAACTATTCTCCTACATGTCCCATCTTTTCTTTTCGTACATTTCTTCCTTCCTTTTTCTTTCCTCTTTTCTTTTCGTACATTTCTTCCTTCCTTTTTCTTTCCTCTTTTCCTTTCTCTCGCTTTCGTCTTTTCCTTTCTTTCCCCTTTTTATTTACATTATTTCTATCTCTTTCCTCATTTCCTTTCTTTCTCTTTAATCATCTCCTTTCTTTCTCTTTCTTCACTTCCTTTCTTACTCTTTACTCATTTTCTATCTTTTACCTTTCTCTCTTTTTCCTCATTTCCTTACTTTCTCTTTCCTTTATTTCTTTCTTTCCCCACTTACACCTCTACTTCCTCTCCGTTCATTTCGTCTCCTCCTCCTCCTCCTACCTCCCTCCCTCCCTCCCCCTCCTCCTCCTACCTCCCTCCCTCCCTCCCTCCCTCCCCCTCCTCCTCCTCCTCCCCCTCCTCCTCCTCCTCCTCCTCCTCCCTCCTCCTCCTCCTCCGATCCCAACACCACGTAAATTAGATTCCCCAGTGCACCAGGCGTCACAATAACCATATGCTTGTCACAGGAGTCGCTGTTGTGCCTGAGTTACTGCACGCTGGACCAGGCAGGGACTCTCCTCTTCCTACTGCTCCTGCCCCTCCTCGTCTTCCTCCTGCTCCTCCTCGTCTTCCTCCTGCCCCCCCCTCGTCCTTCTGCCCCTCCTCGTCTTCCTCCTGCCCCTCCTCGTCTTCCTCCTGCCCCTCCTCGTCTTCCTCCTGCCCCTCCTCGTCCTTCTGCCTGTCCCTCCTCGTCCTCCTGCTCCTCCTGCTCCTCGTCTTCCTCCTGCCCCTCCTCGTCTTCCTCCTGCCCCTCCTCGTCTTCCTCCTGCCCCTTCTCCTCGTCCTTCTGCTGCCCCCCTCGTCCTTCTGCCCCTCCTCATCCTCCTGCTCCTCGTCCACGTCCTCGTCTTCTTTCTTCATTTAGATAAGCCAAACTTAATTCTGGATTGTCAACACGGGTTTCCGTAACAACATATTTTGACTGTTATGTTAGGTTATGTAATTAAAAACTTATGTTATGTATGTAAATGTCGTGGAATAATGAGTTAAACAGTTGTCATATGATACACTACGAATTATTGGACGACACAGCTGACGGATTGATCGCATCTCGCCTAAATATGCTTTCTTATTATTTCTAGCTTCTGACCGATTATTTTGGTATAAGTTCACCATGACTTAGGCCAAATGGTGAAACTACGGTCCGATTAGTTAAATTGTATTCATTGTATGTGTATTTTTAGAGAAAGGGAATACTAGCAAGCATCACTCAAAGATGTATAGGCTGTATTTTCATTATACATTAAGAAATCGGAAGAATTAGTATATATAATAATGTATATAGTATTATCCTTTGGCCATAAATTTATTCTGTCATCAAAAACATAGACACGTGCTGGTTCAGATGGAATTATCCTATTATCTTCGCATCGGTTCAGAATCCCGGGGAGGGAGTGATTATGAATGAACTCCAGTTATAGTACCCGTACCCAAACCCTCGGTCCCTCTTGCGGCAGGAGAGGTGAACCGAGGTAATGCGATTATTTCAGCGTCTCCGTGTAGCAATATAGATGAAAGTGAGTATAGCCTAGGCAGCCCTCGACCACTTTGAAGGTACTACTCACTGCCTGCCAGCCTGCTATCGTGATCCACCAATTTAGGAGCGGGGAAAAAAATAGTTGAAATACGAGAATTCAATTGCCTCTCTAAATGAAATACTCTGGGTTGTGAGTCTGGCTGAAGTGTAGCCGTTTTGTGGCACAGTCTGGAGGAACTGGTGGACTCCCATATACCCTCTAGAGTATCGTATGTATCGTATCTTGACGCCTTTTAATAACTAACAGACAAACTCTACGTGTGTAATTTACTACGATAATAATATAAAAAGTAAATATCTTGAGTTGAGTCACATAGCCATCACTTTATCTACTTTTCTCGGTCACGACTTTGATTTTAAAATACCTGTCTGTACCTTGAGCTTAGAGATTATAAGGCATTGGAGTAGAATTGTGAATGAAGAAGTAGAGTTATGAAGTAGGTGTAGGGTAGTGTAAGTAGCAACTAGTGTTATGAGAGTAAATATGAGTGTTAAGAGTGTAGTTAAGGGGGTGTGGGAGTAGGGGGACTGGAGGGGGGGTGCGAGAATAGGGGGACAGGCTTGGGGTAGGTAGAAAGCCTGTCCCTTATTCCCGCAACCACCTAACCCTCCTCCCAAGCCTGTCCCCCCTACTCCCGCACCCTCCCAACTCCCCCCACACCCCTCTAAACCCTCCCAAGCCTGTCCCCTATTTCCGCACCCCCTTAAGAGTGTAGGTATGCGTTAAGAGTATGAGTTATGAGTGTAGGAGCTGTGTTTGTGTTTAAGGATAACGTAAGTTGTGGCTGGAGGACTATAGAGTTATGATAGCAGGTGTAGAGTTGTGAATGAAGGCATATAATAGGATTGTGATGAAGAGGTGTGGTTGTAAATGAAGGGAAGAGGTTATGATGAATAGGTGTGGTTGTAAATAAAGTGGCTATGATGAGTAGCTGCGGTTGTAAATGAAGTGGTTATGATGAGTAGGTGTGATTGTAAATAAAGTGGTTATGAGTAGATGGGGTTGTAAATGAAGAGAAGTGGATATGATGAATAGGTGTGGTTGTAAATAAAGAGAAGTGGATATGATGAGTAGGTGTGGTTGTAAATAAAGAGAAGTGGCTATGATGAGTAGGTGTGGTTGTAAATAAAGAGAAGTGGCTATGATGAGTAGGTGTGATTGTAGTGAAGAGAAGTGGCTATGACTGGTGCCTTGTCTGGGTCTGCCTGCTGTGGGATAGTGCCAGTCGAGTGCCGTGTATTGTCAGCCCCGGTGGCCATATCTGGGGATAACTTGCCGAGCCGGGCTTATTGTCTCCTGCCTTGGCCTTCGTAATGAGCAGCGCCGCCAGCCGAGCAGTGGCGGTGAGCACGATAATGAGGTGCAGGTGCAGCAGGAAGAAGAGGAGGAGGAGGAGTAGGAGGAGGAGGAGGAGGAGGAGGAGGAGCTGATGATGATGAAGACGGTGGTGAAGGAGCAGGAAGTGAGGTGCATGTGGCAAAGAGAAAGAAATGTAGGTGTATAAGTAACAGATGGAGAAGGTAAGGGTGAAGGAGCACGAGGTGAGGAAAGAAGCTACGTGAAAAGTAGGTGGTGATGTGTGAGTGGAACAACAACATTAAGCCTGTACGGAAGACTAGAAATGAGAGGGACGCCACGTGGAGAATGTCGTAGAGCAGCAGAAGGTGGAAATGAAGGAATATTAAGTAAAGGGAAAGATAGATATAGTATGAGATGTAGAAAGTTAATATAAATGTGATAATAAAGAAGCTGGAGAGTGAAGTACAGGAGATGCATGGGATTTGATGAGGTGTATAATATTATGAAAACTGAAGGTGAGGAAATGGTTAATAGAGAGAAGAGTGTACAGTAGACTGAAGGAAATTTACAGGAAAGTGAGGAAGGAGAGTGAGAATTAATAGAGAGAGACGAACCCGAGTGTAGTTTGGAGATCAACATTTATCCTCTCTTTATGCTTACACCTCTTGAACCATCTTGCCAATATTATTTTCTCGTGCCAAGTATTTTGAAACTTTATGTATAATTGACCATTATAATTATGAGGCTTAGGAAAGAGACAAATGAAGGTAGCATAAAATGTTTGTGTTTTATCTTTTTAATTAAGACAGATTGTAACTTAGACACAATGATATGATATATTAATGAGACCAACAGTAAAAGATATGATTTGATATGCACGAATAGACAACAGAAAGGGAATCATAATTATGCACAAGGAGTAAAAGAATTAATCAAATATACAATAATAAAATCATTAATAATTTTATGAAAAATAGAGAGAGAGAGAGAGAGAGAGAGAGAGAGAGAGAGAGAGAGAGAGAGAGAGAGAGAGAGAGAGAGAGAGAGAGAACAAGAAGAAGTCACTAAATATATTCTGTGGTTAGTGTTAAAATCCTTCCATCCCTCGACGTTTCCCTCACTCCCCTCCTCAAGTTTCTTCCCTGCTGCCACCCCCGCCCCCCTCCCCATCCCTTCTCCTCCCCTTCTCTTCCCCTCACTTTCTCCTCCCCCCCTTCTCACCCCCCCCCCCCCCCCCATCGCCCCTCATCTCCATAGCAATCACAGGAGGCAGCGACATTTCTCCGGCAGATTTAATTACTTCGGGGTGTGCCATTGTGTCTCCCTTTCCTCTCCCCACCTTCTTCGTCTCTACCTTCTCTCTCCCTTCCACTTCCCCCCAACGGGAACCGCCTTGACGTGGTGGGGGGCTTGTGTGTCTCTAAGACCTGGCGAGCTAGACTAGAGGGAGCTCCGGCCCCTGCTCTGCCCCGATTTCTGGGAGAGAGGGTTTCCCATGCTAGGGAGGTCGCCAGTGAGAGACCAGACTAAATGGTTCCCATCTTTCAGTTCTTCAACTGTCCCTCTTTTCTTTTTATTTCCTTCCTGCTTGCTGTCACACCTCTCTATCACCTTTTTCTGGCGCTATAGGACCTCTATGTTGCGGCGCCTAATATCCATCAATCAATCAATCCCTTCCACCCCCTCTCCCTTCCACCCCCTCTCCCTTCTACCCCCTCTCCCTCCCACTCCTTCCCCCTTCTATTCCCACTCCCTTCTACTCCCTCACCACGGATCATCTTATTTTTGCTTCTCAACTCTTCACTCCTCTCCTCATTTCTTTCCATATCCTCCTCCTCCTCCTTCTTTTCATCCTCCTCCTCCTTTTCCTCTTCCTCCTGCTTCTATATTCTCCTCCCCCATGTTCCCCCTCCTTTCTCGTATCAATCTCCTCTCTCCATGTCTCCTCAGTGGGGAGTGAGTGAGATGATCAAGGGAAAATGTAATAGTAAAAGTGTGAAGGTCTACGAGAAGCGAGGAGAAACAAGCGTGAGACGAGAAAGTGAAAGATGAGAAGTGGAAACATGAACAAAAGAGTGAATGAAGGTGATGGGAAGGGAAAGACGCTTATTATTATTATTATTATTATTGTTATTATTATTATTATTATTATTATTATTATTATTATTTTTTTTTTTTTTTTTTTATTATTATTGTTATTATTATTATTATTATTATTATTATTATTATTATGAGTAGAGGTTTTGAAGGACTGAGAAGAGGAGAAAAAATAATGTGGGAACAGGGGAACAAAAACAAGGAAATGGGAAAAGAGGCATGATAAAGATGAGGAAAAGAGAAGAGAAGAGAAGATAGTGTGATGGAGGAGAGTGTAAAATGGAGGGAAGAGATTGAGGAAGGATGATGATGAGAGAGAGAGAGAGAGAGAGAGAGAGAGAGAGAGAGAGAGAGAGAGTGAGTGGAGTTGGAATAAGGGATAAGAGCGAAGAGGGGGAGAGGACAATAGACCAAGAGGGGACAAAAATGGAGACAAGTGGGGGAGGGGAGGGAGATAGCGGTTAGGGAGATTTAGAGGGGAGAGATTGAGGGGAAGGAAGGAAGGAAGGAGGAGAGAAGGGGAATAGAAAGTGATGAGGTGAAGGAGATGCAAAGAAAGTGAAGGAGAATTGGAGGGTAAGGAAGGAAGGAAGGAAGGAAGGAAGGAGAGGAGGGGAATAAAGGGAATAGAAAATGAAGGAGAGGAAACTGAGAAAGAGATAAAAAAAGACGCACAGATAATGATATATAAACGATAATGAGATAGTAAATGAGAAGGATGATACGTAAAGATTAAATAATGAATATAATACGATAGGAAGGGCAATAGGATTAGGCAGCAAAAGGGATGAATTTAGGTGGAATAAAAAAAGTAACCAAAATGTATGAATGAGAAAACCGAAAAACGAGACGGAGGAGGGAGTGGTGGTGGAAGGGAAGTTGGTGGAAGGGAAGTTGGTGGAAGGGAAGTTGGTGGAAGGGAAGTTGGTGGAAGGGAAGTTGGTGGAAGGGAAGGTGGTGGAAGGGAAGGTGGTGGAAGGGAAGTTGGTGGAAGGGAAGTTGGTGGAAGGGAAGGTGGTGGAAGGGAAGTTGGTGGAAGGGAAGTAAGTTGGGTGAAAAACAGAGCTAACTTTATGTTACAAGAGAAAGAGAAAGAGAAAGGAATGGGAAGCAAAATGAGTGATTCTATGACAAACCAAATAGTGATGTGCACGCCTTAGTTGGATTTTTTTTTTTTTTTTTTTTTTTTTTTTTTTTTTTTGGATAATGCTCTACTGTAATATGTTCATGTTTGTCATTCAAAACTTTTACATCTTTACTGTACTATAGTCTGTTCAAAACTTGTGTTCCATTTTCCTCTATCTATCTGTCTCTATTTCTATCTATCTCTTATCTGTCTATCTATCTCTTATCTGTCTATCTATCTCTTATCTGTCTATCTATCTATCTATCTATTTCTATCTATCTAAGCATAAGAGGCCTAAAGGAACACAAATTTTGAACAGAGTATAACATACAATACTTTGAAGGTAGCCTATGGGACTGACGGGATTAATTAAGGACGCCAAACTATATATGTTAATTTCTGAACATATAAAACTCTTTACTGACACTGGATAAAAAAAGAAAGAGTGACATACAATTTTTGTCCACGACTGTACCAATAGTTTTCCTCTTTTTTCCAGCAATTGACAATATTGAGCTTCAAGTTTTCAAATTTTATCCAATTAAGTCGAAAACTCGGTAGGCTGGCATCTTCCTCCAATATACAGAGTCGTGTTCTTATCTTCCTATTTTTTATATGGTCGTTTTTATGGGGTTAATGGTATGGATGATGGATTAACGAGTGTAGCTTAGTCTGTGGCAGGCTGGAGATGGAGGGTGATGATGGTGGTGGTGGTAGAGGCAGGGAAACAAACGATACGATGGTAGTGGTGGTGTGGTGGTGACAGGGGGAGTAAATGAGGTGGTGTTGGTGGTGTGGTGATGGTGGTGTGATGGTGGTGTTCTGGTGGTGGTGTGATGGTGGTGGTAGTGTGGTAATGGTGGTGTGGTGGTGATGATGGAGTTGGTGGTGACGGAGACTAGCAGTGTGGTGGTGGTGGTGGTGATGATGGTGGTGATGGTGGTTGTGGGAACAGAGAAGTATATAAAAGAATGAGATGATAGTGGTGATGACAGCGGTGAAAGATTATCAGTATTTATTTATTTTTTCGGCACGTAACTTTTGGGAACCATTCGACTTGTAATCCATAATATTAAGGGACCCTGTGATGTAGTCAGAAAATTGGAGATAAACGAGTCCTTCAAATATTGCCACGAAACACCGTCTATATGAAAGGAGCTTGTTTAGTATCATGGTCAGGAGAAATCAGAAGCCTCCAGTTTTCATACACGATCAGAGGGTCCTTATGGGGGAAGTTTTTGTGTCGGTAAATCTGGAGCAACTGAATTCCAAGCAACATAACACCATTATTTTTGTTCATCTGGTCCTGTTTCCTGGCATACTTTGGAGGAATCAAGGCACACAGTAGGAAACACTTCACATGGTTTGGTATGTTAGTATTCATGCCTGAGTTATTACAGTCGTGTACATACACACACACACACACACACACATACAAATGCCTTCACCTACACACACACACACACATACTAATGCCTTCACCTACACACACACACACATACAAATGCCTTCACCTACACACACACACACATACAAATGCCTTCACCTACACACACACCTCGACACTTAAAACTTTCCCCCTCATTTTTCTGGTCGAGAAGAAGGGAAGATGAGTGAGGGAAGAGACGAGATGGGTTGGGAAGGGAAGGTTTCAATAGGGAAGGGGAGGGTAGGGGATGCAGGGGCAGGGGTGAACTGGAGGGGATGGTAGGGTCTGGTAGGGGATGCAGGGGCAGGGGTGAACTGGAGGGGGTGATGGTAGAGTAACTTCCCTTTCCAGCGGCCCCCTTCCTTCTATTAAAGTTCCTCCTTCCTCTTGGTTTTCTTGTCTACCCTCCTTCACTTCATTCGCTTTCCTCTGCCATTCTTTTTCCCTTTCATCCCTTCTCAAAATTCTACTACTATCTCCTATCCCTTCTCTTTTATTTACCTCCTGTTTGGTTCATCTTCCATCCCTGTGTAATTAATTCCTCAACTAAAGTACTGATTTTAAGATTCAACTGATTTTAAGATTCAACTAAATTTTAAGATTCAACTGATTTTAAGATTCAACTGATTTTAAGATTCAACTAAATTTTAAGATTCAACTGATTTTAAGATTCAACTGATTTTAAGATTCAACTGATTTTAAGATTCAACTGATTTTAAGATTCAACTGATTTTAAGATTCAACTGATTTTAAGATTCAACTGATTTTAAGATTCAACTGATTTTAAGATTCAGCTAAATTTTAAGATTCAACTGATTTTAAGATTCAACTGATTTTAAGATTCAACTGATTTTAAGATTCAACTGATTTTAAGATTCAACTGATTTTAAGATTCAGCTAAATTTTAAGATTCAGCTAAATTTTAAGATTCAGCTAAATTTTAAGATTCAACTAAATTTTAAAATTCAACTGATTTTAAGATTCAACTGATTTTTAAGATTCAACTGATTTTTAAGATTCAACTGATTTTTAAGATTCAATTGATTTTTAAGATTCAACTGATTTTAAGATTCAACTGATTTTAAGATTCAACTAAATTTTAAGATTCAACTAAATTTTAAGATTCAACTGATTTTAAGATTCAACTTTGGGTACTACTGATTTTAAGAATAATTTTTTTCCCTTCTGAGGATTTTTTTCTCTCCCTTCCCTCCTTCGTCACCAAATACATGCAACTATTCTCGCCTAACTTGTTTCTACCCTATAAAACTTACTCGCTTTTCCATCACTAACTACTTTCCTCTTTATACAGTCCCTCCTTCCCTACTCCACTCCTTTTCCTTCCTCCCTCCCTCGCTCTTCCACTCCCTCCCACTCCCTCCACTCCTTCCCTCCTCCCCTCCCTCCTCCACTCCTTTTCCATCCTCACCCGTTACTTCCAAATCCTTCCTTTAGCTACTCACTTTCATTCCTTCCTCCCTCACTTCTTTTCTTCTCACTTCTCTTCCTCACTTCTTTTCCATCTAACACCCTCCTCGTTTCTCCCTCAGTATACACACACACACACACACTATTTGAGCTACGAACAATTCACTATGCATAAGTAAACTTCAAGCACAAGCATTGGGTAAGCTAAATAATAGTCCAAAGGCACATAAGAACAATCACACTTATACGCACACTAAATCACACACCCACCCTTACACACACACACACACACACACACACGAACGCCCCCCACCCCTTCTTCGCTCACCGCTATAAGAGATCTAATTAAAAAGTTTCATATTCTCTTTTTCAACGTTCTGATTACTCGACCAAAATCCTCCTTTCCTCACCCCCCCCCCATTTCTTGCTCTCCCCCCATCCTCTCCTCACCCCCCATCCTCTCCTCACCCCCCCCCCTTTCTTGCTCTCCCCCCATCATCTCCCTCCCTTACATCCTCACTCTCTTCTCCCATTCTCACTCTCTCTCCTCACTTGCCCCCCTTTCTTGCTCTCCTCCCATCATCACTCTCTCTTCTTTCCTCTTCTTCTCTTCTCCCATCCTCACTCTCTCTTCTCCCATCCTCACTCTATTTTCTCCCATCCTCACTCTCTCTTCTCCCTTCCTCCTCCTCCTCTCATCACTTTCATCCTCTATTCTCGCTCCTTCTTTCTCCTTTGCACTTTTCTCCTATTCCCCTTTCGTCACTTTTCATAATTTTTCTTTCCCTCTATCTCCCTTCACTTTATTTATACACTCCTCTCCACACCTTTCTTTTCTGCTTTTTTCCCAACGTTCAAGACCTCTCACACCACCTCTACTCTCCCCACCTCTACTCTCCCCACCTCTACTCTCCCCACCTCTACTCTCCCCACCTCTACTCTCCCCACCTCTACTCTCCCCACCTCTACTCTCACCACCTCACTCTCACCACGCCTCTACTCTCCCCACCTCTACTCCTCACACCTCTACTCTCCTCACCACTTCTACTCTCACCACCCCTAGCCAGTCTTTAAAACGCCTAATCGCCAATTTCGTGAAGTCGTGGGCCTATATAACTTAAGAGGCATTATTTCACACGCCCACAGGCTTATGGTGTCCCGATCCCCCCTATACCTTTCCATTTTTAGATCTTTTTTTTATTTTTTTTAGAGTAGGGAATTGATGTGATTGGTTGCTGGAGAGGAGGGAACTGGGACGGAGGAGGGGGTCGAGATGGAGGGAATTAAGGTGGGGTGTGTGTGGTTGGAGGGACAGAACTGGGAGGTGTGTGTGTGGGTAGAGGGACATAAAAGGGTGTGTGTTGGTGGAGGGAAGGGGTCGAGATGGAGGGAATTAGGTGGAATGTGTGTGGGTGGAGGGACAGAACTGGGAGGGGTGTGTCTGGGTGGAGGGACAGAACTGGGAGGGGTGTGTCTGGGTGGAGGGAGAGAACTGGGAGGGATCTGTGGGTGGAGGGTGAGATCTGAGAGGGATGTGTGTGGATGTATGAAACTGGGAGGGATGTGTGTGGATAAAGGGCGGTGATGGGAAGAGGTAAAGCCAATCGTTTGGGTGTTTTTTTTTAGGTGATGTGTGTCCAGAGGTATGAGTTATGGGTGGATATAATTTTATTATGTTTGAATAAAGGGAGGCTGGTGTCTCATTGGGTGTGGAAGGATAAACAAGTAAAGAGAAGATAATGGTGTGTGTGTTGTGGTGTGTTGTGTTGTTTTGTTTTGTTTGGCGTGTTGTTTGGTGTGTTGTTTTGTTTTGTTGTGTTGTGCTGTTTTGTGTTGTGGTGTGTGTGTGTGTGAATGAAGTATGGGGAAATGGGAAGGGAGCAAATGAATACTTATCCCTTTCAAGATTATAATAATATTATATATTAATTTATTTTCTGTACGTATTTGATAAATATTTTTGGCTCCCTCGTTACATCACCCCCAACACATTTTTTTTTTCATCTACTACCCACACTTTTTTCTTCTTTCCTTCCCCCTTTTCATTTTTATACCTCTCTCTCTCTCTTCCATTCCCTGCCCCATCCCCTCCCCTCCCCTCTCTTCCTCCCACATTCCTCAATTTTTCCATTAGTGATATAATCTCTACCTCGGAAGGGAAGGGAGGGGAGTTTGGTGGGGCTTTTGGTTAGGGTAATAGTATAGGGGGACATATTTAGGGCATGTAGGGGGAGGAGGGTTAGGAAAGGATATATTTTTTTCTGGATGATAGATATTGAGGATGATTTTGGAAAAGGATGGCCAGGGGGGAAGATGGGATGGGAAGGATGGGATGGGATGGGATGGGGGTCCGTGCATGGGTGGGTGGGTTGTTGTAGGAATGAGGAAGGGAAGAGTTGTTAAGGGGAGAGTATACTTTTGGTACATTACAACGCCTTGATTCCTCCAAAGTATGCCAGAAAACAGACCCAGTTGAAGAAAAATAATGGTATCCTGTTGCCTAGAATAGTTTGGAGGAATCATAATCTCCAAAAATGTCAGAACTATACCCTCCCCTTAATAGATGAAATGGGAGGGTGTCACTGGAAAATGAATCCGTAGAGAGAATGAGAATGGTGATGTATACTGGATTTTTACAGCATATTTCATGGGATATTAATGACGAATCTCTCCTTATAATGATGGAGCTAAGTCGAGGTTGTCCGAGGTATCATAATATTGGTTTGAAAGAAGCTAGGTATCTATCAAGGGGGTGTTGAGAGGGGGGACGTGAGGGGGTTGGGGGGTGGAAATGAGGGGAGGGAGGTGGGGAAACTTGGGAAGGCTCGCTGTCATCTTTCCATTTTGGGATCAACTACTAAAGTGAAAAACGACCTCAGAGCCAGGCAGGAGGAGGAGGTAGAGGAGGAGAAGGAGGAGGAGGAGGAGGAGGAGGAAAAAAAAGAGGGGAGAAGGAAGGGAGGTAGGAACATGTAGATAGGAGAGGAGGAAAAATAAATAGCTGGATAGAAAGAAGGAAAAAAGAGAGGGGAAGGAAGGGAGGTAGGAACGTGTAGAAAATAGCTGGATAGAAGGAAGGAAAATATGGAAAAAGGGTATGGAAAAGTCATAGATAGGGAGGATAGGAAATAAAAGTCGTAGATATAAAGTATAGGAGTTGTGGCATAAAGGAGAAGGAAGGAAAAGTATAAGAAAGTTATGGGAATCGTAAATAGATGGAGAGTTTTGAAGATTGATGCAAGGAAGATGTTTGTAGCTGAAGATAATAAGGGATAACGAGGATGTATGGATGTATGAAGACAGAATTTAAGCGGCTTAGAGAAAATCGGATGGAAGTAAAGGAAGGAAGGAAGGAAGGACAAAAATTGGATGGATTGAAAAAATAGATGAGACTACAGACAAATGACAAACTCAAAGACAAACAGAAAATCAAAACAGATAAACAGAAAAACAAAGATAATTATAAACAGACAAACAGACAGAAAAAAGATAAACAGACAAACGAAAAGAAAAAAACAGAAAAACAGACGAAAGCACAAAAATATAAACAGATAAACACACAAACGAAAAGAAAAAACAAGAAAAAAACAGACGAAAGCACAAAAATATAAAACGACAAACAGATAACCAAACAGACAAAAAACGAACAGACAGAAAAAAAAAAAAACTGATAAATTCCCCCCCCCCAAAAAAAAAAAATGAGAAAAATGAGAAGATAAATACAGAAAAACAGACACACGGGGGGGGAGGGGGCTGGAGGAGGGGGAGGGGGAGGGGGGGGGGTCAAGGGAGGGGGGGACAGCGGCATAAATCCATACGTGTTCGCCGATTTTTGAAAACTTGTCCGGCTACTGAATGATTGAGGGGGGGAGGGGGGGAGTTGGAGGGGGAGAGGGGGAAGGGGGGTTGTAAGTGACTTGTCCTGTGTTGGTTTATGATGGTCTCTCTCTCTCTTTCTCTTTCTGTTTGTGTGTGTGTGTGTGTTCATATAGGATTGTTCAACGAGTCACGTGTTATTGTTTTGTTTTGATTTTGTTGTTTAGTTTGTTTCTTGTGTCGTTGGTTGACTTGCACACACACACACACACACACACACACACACACACACACACACACACACACACCATCACCATCACTCTTCCCAACCCAAGCTCATAATATCCCAAGGAAAATATTGTACTTAGTGTATTTGGTTGTATTGCCTTGAGAAAATCCCCCCCCCACACACACACACAAACAACAACAACAAGACACGAATAAGACACGATTTTACGGGGACGAATTGCGAGCGTAGCCAGAAAAGGGAATATCGTCTCGTCTCGTCTCTTTTCGTCTCATCTTGTCTCGCTCGTCACTGGCTGCTTGTTTATGGATTGCTCTCTTACTAATGGGAAAAGTTTTATAATCCTGTAATTCGTAGTCGTGGTGTCGTGGTGGTGGTGGTGTCGTGCTTGGTGAGGCAGTTTTCGAGGCATCATGATGTATACTGTAGACTCAGGGACGTTCGCTGGCAATTTATCCCAGAACTGTGCCCGTCGTCCCCCTTTATATTATCAAGGAAGCGAATGGGCAGGAGACAACCCCTGACATGTGTGTGTGTGTGTGTGTGTGTGAGCTTGTGTGTGTGTGTGTGTGAGTGAGCTTGTGTGTGTGTGTGTGTGAGTGAGCTTGTGTGTGTGTGTGTGTACACTCGCCAGCACTGCCGCGTGGACAGGGGCTCACACATATTCAGATATATAGCACAACTGTAATTATTTAGCTCGAAACAATCAACGTGTGTGAGAGTAAATATCCTCGATACACTAGCACATGAAGTAACTTTGTTGCTTAAAGAACTAAATCAACTGAATCTCTTAAATATGTGAACCCCTGTACCACGCGGCAGTGCTGGCGACTGTACGTGTGTGAGCTTCGTTTTTTGTGTGTGCATGAGCTTATGTATATGTGTGTGTGTATGAGCTTATGTATATGTGTGTGTGTGTGTGTGTGTGTGTGTGAGAGAGAGAGAGAGAGAGAGAGAGAGAGAGAAAGAGAGAGAGAGAGAGCTTCTTTTTCTTGTGTGTATGTGTGTATGTTGTCTTTGTCTGTATTTTAAAGATTTACCGAAGAGTGATCCTTCAAACGTTTTAGATACATTAAACCAGTTGATCTTTTGAGTGGGGTTTACTACCGACCCTATCAGTTCTCGTGTATGATATTTAAGGTGGTAATTCGTTTTGGGTACATTGGAGTGGCTTAATTCCTCCAAAGTATGCCAGGAAACAGGACCAGTAGAGAAAAAAATAATGGTGTTCTGTTGCTTGGAATAGTTTGGAGGATTCAGTTGCTCCAGATTTACCAATACAAAACTTCTCCCTCAAACGCTATACAAAGAGGAAGAGGATGTATGGGTACAGAACATCACCATAGCAGACACTTCAAATAATATAGCATGAATTGGGTAGGACAAAAAAAGATTAGTATATAGCAAGCATCAGAAAGCAGACAGTGACTAATAAAAAAATCATCATATGGTTATAATTTTTTCCCGTGAACTTTGGCAACCTATATAGAAAAAGGAGACGATGATGATGATGTTTATGCTTATGGGCAACTGGGACTAAGAAGACTTTGCATAATATCCCTTCCTTCCTTCCTTCCTTCCATGCTTCCTTGCCTTGTATTACCGTATATACGCATCCTCATTAATAACGCCTAAGTGAGAGAGTAATTAGGCCTACATCAGCGGCATAACAAGACGCGCCCTGGTTAATCCAATTACGGACTTTTTCAAAACCCTACCAACCCTGGTTTATAATGACGTTAGAGGCGGGAGATGATGGGGGGTGGGGGGGCAGGAGATGAGGGGGGTTGATGGGGGGTGGGGGGGCGGGAGATGAGGGGGGTTGATGGGGGGTGGGGGGGCGGGAGATGAGGGGGGTTGATGGGTGGTGGGGGTAGGTGGGAGATGAGGGGGGATGATGGGGGTGGGGGTGGGAGTGAGTAGGTGGGGGAAGAACCTTTTCGTGTGGTTTAGATTGGTAGACTACTGATTCCTCCGAACACTTCTACGAAACACATTAATAATAATCACCTCAGTGGTATTTTTTTTTTTATTAGGGATATGATTTGTTTCGTGACATGGTTTGGAGGAATTCGGTGTCCTTCCAATACGTTTACCGAATCCACCAAATACTCCTGCGAAACATAATATGAATCACCTCAATGGTAAAGTCATGGTCTAATGTACTGCAACCTGGTGAATAAAAGCGAGCTATTTGAGTTAATTTTATGAACCAAAATTGCACACACCAACAGCTATAGTTTCGGATCATTTTTCGAAGCCATCTCATTGGAAGGTGTTGCAGTACATTAGACCATGACTTTACCGTAGTATACTGTCAGGGAATGGATTGGTTTCGTGACATTAGTTTGGAGAATTCGGTAGCCCTTCTGATAGATTAATTTTCCGTTTCAAGAGTTCCCCCTGTAACATGAGCCCAGGGAAGGTAGTAGTAGTGATAGCAGAGTTGTCAGTGTTATTTTGAGACAGAGTTGAGAGAGTGTTGTTTTGTTTTGTTTTGTTTTGTTGACAAATCTCACTCATGTTTCCCTTCAATCACGTTTCTTACATCTGTAATTCCTGTCCAAATGGTTGAAGTTGTCTCAGAAGTCTCGAAGGGGGGAAAGTTGATATAGAGTGTTTTCAAATAGGCTGTCTACCCATTCTGTAGGTTGGAGGTAGTGGGAGGATGACGAGGGCGACCTTTCCCAGAGTAATAGTAACAGAACGATTAAAAATATATTGCCATGATGATAATATCTAGACTCGAAACTGAACATGGTAATAGTAATGATAATAAGAGTAATACAAACTAATTATAATTGCAGTGGTAAAAGAATTAGCATATTTTAATTGCATCCTAATAGCA
>JAWZYT010006417.1:0-17500 GCA_034508575.1 Petrolisthes manimaculis | reverse complement strand
ACGTACGTCCAGAGTTCGGCTCAGTTGTCCAAATTGTATCTAAAACACACTTTGAGGATTAGTATTCCATCGTTTATTTGGAATTTGTTCTCTGAATGAATAGTAAATGTAAATTGACGACAGAAATAGTTCATAAATAACCCGTTGTCTTTCCGGTATATTCCAGTCAAGGACCCTGTGTTGTAGTCTGAAAATTAGAGGTAAATGAGTCCTTCAAACATTGCCACGAAACATCACCTATAGGGAAATAACGTGTTTCGTGGCATAGTCGGGAGGAATCAGAAGCCACCAAATTTCATACACGATCACAGGGTCCTTAAGTGGCCAAAGTATTGTAAATTTTTGCTTGTTAGTCTTCAATATAATGGAAGTCCTGATGAGTACCCACATCCGATTCTACAAAAACATTCACTTTTTGTCGGCGTTACGCAATTTTCATAATTTTCCCAAGCAGGCTATAGTTGAGGCGGCGAATTTTCCTATTTACCAACCCTGCTTTCCTAAATTACATCTATCTCCTCTCTCACTTTTTTCCTCACCTTGCCCTCTTCACTTCTGTCCTCACCTCGCCCTCTTCACTTCTTTCCTCACCTCGCCCTCTTCACTTCTTTCCTCACCTTGCCCTCTTTACTTCCTTCCTCACCTCGCCCTCTTCACTTAGTATATTTTCTGTCCTACCTTTCTCTCATTATCTCCCAACTATTGCTTGCTTCCTTCCTAAACTTTTGTTTCCCTTTTTCACATTCATTCATTCCCAAATTTTCTTTCCCGCTTTCATTTGTATTCCTCTTCCTCCCACTCATTCTCTTTCCTTTATACCTCCACCCTTCCTCCCTCCTTATTCTCTTTCCTTCATACTTCCACCCTTCCTCACACCCCCTTCCTCACACCCCCTTCCTCACACACCCTTCCTCTTTCACCCTTCCTCACACACCCTTCCCTTTCACCATGGTTTTCTCCCGCTCGTCCTTCTTGCTTTGTTTTTCATGCTTCTCAAAATGCTGCCCTTCCTCGTTTCTCACCCCCCCCACACACACACTCTCTTTCATATTTCGTAACTATCCTCATTCATCTCTCTTCCTCTTTGCTCCACATCCTTGTACAGTACATACTTCCAATTACTTCATTTTCTATATTTGCATCTTTCGCATTCATTTTTCTCGGTTTACAAGTAATAAAAATAATTATCTGTCCTCCTGGATCGTCTTTCTCCATGCTTACCTGTTCCTGGGTGGGTTCATCATAATTCTCTTGTTTCCCTGTTACTCTCCCCACTCCCAAAGCCTCTTCACAAATTCTAAAATCCCCTCAAAAGCCTTCTTTACACGCATTTCTTACTTCTTAATCCTGCACTCTCACATATCCTATCCTCCCTTCATAACCCGAATCCTTGCTGCCTCTCTCACACCAATATCTCTTCCCCACCTCAGTTCCCTAATCCTCTTCTCCCAAGTCCCGGTACAGTATATACTCCCTCTCGCTCCCATATCCTTTCCTCTTTTCCTCCATTCACTCCCATATCTTTTACTTTTTTCTTCCACTCACTCCCATATCCTTTCCTTTCCTCTCCTCCTCCCCTCACTCCCATATCCTTTCCTCTCCTCGTCCCCTCACTCTCAGATCCTTTCCTCTCTTCCTCCCCTCACACCCAGATCCTTTCCTTTCCTTTCCTCCACCGCCTACTCCCTCCTCGGCACCAATTTCTGTCCTTCCCCTACCATGTCGAATTTTGTGTGAGTGAGGTGAGTTACGCGGGCGGTGCCTCACATGTATTGTCACATCGATCACGCCGCCAGCCTCCCTTTGTAATATTAGTGCCGGCCTCCGCTTCCTCGACAGGTTACGGAGATGTAGTGTTCCTGGGACCGAACGTTGGAGCCATGGTGCCAGCCAACCAAGGTATAGTGTGTGTGTGTGTGTGTGTGTGTGTGTGTGTGTGTGTGTGTGTGTGTGTACGGCTGCTATGGTAGCCTGTCCCCCTATTCCCCCCAAGCCTGTCCCCCTATTCTCACACACCCTTAACCATCACAGCACGCATAGACGATAGATGTGTTTAGGGAAGATAACATTATCTATATACGGTATACTGACACTGAGGCTGTTGTACAAACTATATAATAATTTCACTCTTGTTTGTAATCCTATACTCACTACATTATGTCCTACTAACCTGCTGCTTGGCTGGACGAGGGAAATCCAGGAGGCAGTAGGAGGAGGAGGAGGAGGAGGAGGAGGAGCCTTTTAAAAATTTCAGGGGGCCTTGCCTGAATTAATGAGATCTAGAGACCACTCCCCTACACTCCCCCCACTCCCACCCCACCCCACCTTTACGTGCACAATAACATGCAGGCCCCCACTAAGTCAACCCGGGTAAAAATATGCTCCCTCCTTAAGGTGTCCCGCTGCACTAAATGACTCCAGTAACTTTCACCCCATGTAGGAAATAATGACGGAGGACGCAGTTACGGCCGTCCTGGTGGTGGTGGTGGTGGTGGTGTGGGAAGGGAAGGGAAGGGAGGGGAGGGGCGGGGTGGGTGGGTCGAGAGGGAAAACAGGAGTGGCAGGGGAGACTTTTTAAAAATATTTCCACCGCCCCCCACCTACCTCTCTCTCTCTCTCTCTCTCTCTCTCTCTCTCTCTCTCTCTCTCTCTCTCTCAATGATACTTTCAGCTAGCGTTTCCAGCCCTTCCGTTTGTTTGTCTTGATTTTTGTGAGATGAAATGTGAGATTTGGGGAAAAAATGTAAAAAAAACAAAAACTAAAAATGCGAAGAGCTGGACAGGACACAGTAAAAGATTAATGTGATATGGAAAATGCAAAGAGAGAGAGAGAGAGAGAGGAAACGGAATAGAGGGAAAGAAGTTAGTGGAGCGTGCATGGAGGAGAGAGAAGAAAAAGAGAGTTGGGTCCAGCCAGAAGGATTACGAGGGTGGAAACGCTAAATTGGGTACAAGGGAGAAGTTTAGTGGAGTGAGAGAAGTTGGTGGAGGTAAACAGTTGGTGCTGGGTTGGGTATGTGGAGTGGAGTGAAGTGGAGGTGGTGGTGGAGGTGGAAGGGGATGAAGATGCTGGTAAGGTAGGAATAGAGGTGGTGGGTGTATATAAAGTGGGTAATTGAAGGGGGGAAAAAGTGGTAGTGGTAGTAGTGGATGTGGTGGTGGAGTTGGGTGGTTATGTGTTTGGGTGAGAGAATGTGTTGGTGGAGGCGAGTTAGGCTTTGCTTGAGGTTGGGTTGTGGCAGCTAGTCTGACGTGAAGGGAAATGAGGACAGATTTCAGTGGACTCTTGGACATATGCCGACCTATTTTATTTTCCTTGGTGTGTGTGTGTGTCTGTGTGTTATTGCGTTTATGTTTATGCTTGTTTGTAAGTACTGAATGTTTGTTTGTTTGCCTATGAATGTGTGTCTGTTTATGTTTGCCTGTATAATTTGTGTTTATAATGTATAGTTTGTGATTTCATGTTTAAGAATGTTAGTCTCCCATGTGATGTTTGTTTTTATATTAATTTGTAAACAAACACGAAGACTATTCCTTTGGCACACTCTTGAAGCAATGCGAAACAAAATACTGATCAACCCACGTATTTTTTTAAGTCATTCTCTTACAGTTGGACACATGAATGGGTGGTAAAGTCATGGTCTAATGTACTGCAACCTGGTGAATAAAAGCGAGCTATTTGAGTTAATTTTATGAACCAAAATTGCACACACCAACAGCTATAGTTTCGGATCATTTTTCGAAGCCATCTCATTGGAAGGTGTTGCAGTACATTAGACCATGACTTTACAGCCCAAGTGAAAGATACTTGTCCCATTTGAGTAACCAGTGTCTATTATCAAGGTACAGTCACGAGCACTGATAAGTATACAGGTTGGTTGGGTTGAGGCTTCGAACAGTTCAATTTCACCAACGAAATAATTCCAATGGAGATCTCATTGTGTATTTATTTATTTACGGTCTCCAGGTATTCGAAGCACATGCACTTGTATATTTATTATTATTAGTGCTCGTGACTGTACTTGCTTTTGATTACCATCCTCAATACTGACTTCTGCCCCTGATGTCTCCTATTTGCCACTAAGGAACACACACACACACACACACACACACTCATGGATCTACACACACACACACACTCACGGATCTACACACACTCACACACACACACACTCACGGATCTACACACACACACACACACACACACACACTCACGGATCTACACACACACTCACAGATACACACACACACACACACTCACAGATACACACACACACACACACACACTCACAGATACACACGCTCACGGACCTACACACACAATTTCACGGCATGAACTTTATTGCATGAAACATACACATTACGAGAATCATTCATTGTAGGAAAGAGAGAGAGAGAGAGAGAGAGAGAGAGAGAGAGAGAGAGAGAGAGAGAGAGAGAGAGAGACCTTAATGAGTTGTTGACAAAATTTACATAATTTTACTTAGATATTTCTCTCTCTCTCTCTCTCTCTCTCTCTCTCTCTCTCTCTCTCTCTCTCTCTCTCTCTCTCTCTCTCTCACTGTAACTATGTATCTATCCTTCTCTTAACACACAAACACACACACACATACTGTACAACTTTTTCGTTCCTGTCTGTCTGTCTGTCTTATTGTCTGTCAGTCTCCCCATCCACACAGTTTACTTGTCATATTGAATCAGGCTCCATTTTCCTCCTCTACATCCATCCCTTTTCACGCAGCCCGCACCTCGCCTCGGCTCTCTCTCCTTTTCCTTAATCAAGTTCCCTTCTTTGTCCGCCTCACAAGTGAATATATCAAACGAAACAGAGCGAAAAGATGAGAAATGCAACGCCCCATACACCGTGCAGAATTCCCCGTTCCCGATCTTAAAGGTACACACATATATACATTTGGTGAGGGTGGGTTGTCAGCGTTAAGTATGATGTGTGGGACCTACAGAGCTCCATCGCTTACCTATATGTACCCCTTCCATGCGCCCCCCCTCACTTCCCACAAGCCCTCTCCCCACTCCTCCACTCCCCTCCTCCACTCCCCTCCCCCCATCCCCAAACCTCCACTCACTTCCTTCACCCTAACCTCTCCACCCACCCTTCCACCATTACCCTTCACTGCCCCCTACCCTACCCTCCGCTCCCCTCCCCTCGAAAAAGGGAAGGGGAGGAAGGAACAAATATATATCGCAGGAAATGGTAAGAGGAAGAAAGACTCGATCGAGGTAATAGATTGATTATTATGTGCTTTCATTCACTATCTAGGGAATTGAATCTTTAATATGGTTGACTGATGAGTTGAGGCCTCTTGTTTTATTTAATGTTACCCTGGATTTTAGTGTTTGTAGGCTTTCAGTTTCTAAATTATTTAAAATATTTTGTATATTTTTTTCTTCTTACTAACACACTTACTCTTCCACACCCCATCCCATTCAACTACTGTATGTCCCACGTCCCCTCCCTCTCTCCATGTCCCCTCCCTCTCTCCACGTCCGCTTCCTCCCTCTCTCCACGTCCCCTCCCTCTCTCCCCACGTCCCCTTCCCCTTCCCACGGCCCCATCCCCGACCCAAGCCCTGACCCCCCGTGGCTTTACAAACTCCCCAATTCTGATGATTTAAGAGAATTATATATTTTCTCTCGCGACTCTGCGTTTATGGAGCATTTTCCAAGTTGCAGCTACACGGAAAAATTACAAAAAAAAAAAAAAAAAAAAAAAACACACACACAGTGAAAAAGGAAGTTGAGATGAATGTCCCCGTCAGTGCAATATATAATCTTAGGGGCGCCTCGGGACTAGACCAAGATTTATATGTCTGCAATGAGTCTAATCGATCTGGGTGATGCAGATGCAACTCGGGAAGGGACGCGGGGACACACACGCTGATATATACGGATCCCGTGGCCACCCCCCCTCTCTGAGATGCAGTTTATTTTACATCTTCTTGCTGCCCCTCCCTTCACTTCATCAACTCTCATATATGTAAGCCTGTCCTTTCCTTCCTTCCTTCAACTCTGTCCAGCCATCCCTCCCTCCCTCATCTCTGTCCTGTCATTACCCATCTCTCTCATCTCTGTCCTGTCATTTCCCATCTCCCTCATCTCTGTTCAGCCTTTCCTCCCTCCCTCATCTCTGTTCAGCCCTTCCCACCTCCCTCCCTCCCTCCCTCATCTCTGTCCAGTTTTTTCCCCTCTCCCTCTTTTCCTCCCTCCCTTTGGTGCCTCCTGCTGTAGTGTTAGGGTGATATGTCTTGGATGGGGTGGGGGGAGAGTGTAAGGTTTAATATTCAGCCGACCTGATTGCCGAGGTGAAGCTACGACTCCCCAGGCTCGTGTGTAGCTTGGTTGGCGTTAGCTGTGATTTGTATACAGTTGCAATGTAAAGTACGGGCCACCACCACTCTCACAAGACGCGTTGCTTGATTATAATGTCAAGTTGGGTAGCAAATTGTCAGAAGGTTATAATTTTCAACATTATGGAGTCTCTGATAACGGAATTAGATATTTGATATTACTGGTATTAAGTGAAGTGTATTGAAGGAATCATAGCCTCATTGATTATTCGAACAAGAACGGAAATTATATACACGTTGCTATTTGGCGAGTGTTAGTGGCGAAGGAGAGAGAGAGAGAGAGAGAGAGAGAGAGAGAGAGAGAGAGAGAGAGAGAGAGAGAGAGAGAGAGAGATATGGCTGTAATGTATGGTGTGGGTTGGCATGTGTTTGTTTATGTTTGGCTCAGGTTGTTCCCAGCGTCGTAATTCATGCGTCTCTCACACAACTCTCTTACCCTCCCTCTCTCATATTGTGTTTGTTTGTCTTAGAGAGAACCAACTCTGTCACCGAAAGTGTTTTACCTTACTTTTACTTCTCTCTCTCAGCCAACCTTCCTCGCTACTTGTTCTCTCTTCTCTTCATCACTCCCTCCCTCCATCATTTCCCCTCCTACACCCCTTCCTCCTTTCATCTTCCAATCTCCCTTCCTTTTCATCCCCTCCTGTTTTCCCTTCCTCCTCTTCCCCTTCCTCCTCTTGCTCTTGCTCTTCCTCCTCTCCCCCTTCCTCCTCTCCCCCTTCCTCTCTCTTCCCTTCCCCTCTCTTCCCTTCCCCTCTCACTCTTCCTCTCTCTCTCCCCCCACCTCCACGACACTAAAAATCCCCCCGGCCGTAAAGCTGTCTGTTGTATATCCTGCATAGGCTCGTGTTGTTTGTAATATATCAAGTGGATGTCGTGTGTTGTGGCTTCCAATGACACTCCTTCTCTTTCAGTATACACGGCTCTCATCTCATCCCTGTCAACAAACCCTTCACTTACCACATTAATTTTCTCCGTTGTAGGTTTTGCATTTGTGTTGGTTTAGCTATTAGGTTAGGGTTAGATTAGGTTTAGGTTAGGTTGGCTTGGGTTGGCTTGGCTTGGCTTGGGTTAGGTTAGGTTAGGTTAGGTTAGATTGAGATACTCATTTTTTTTTAATAACGTTTCCTATATATGTTTTGTTCCTCTCTTCACTTAATCCGTAACCACCGTCCCTCCTCGCTCTCTCTGACTAACAATTCCATCCACATCTGCCTTCATTAGTAGGTAAATGAGTCCTTCAAATATTGCCACGAAACACCACCTATATGGAAGGAGCGTGTTTCGTGGCATAGTCAGGAGGAATCAGAAGCCTCCAATTCCCATACACGATCACAGGGTCCTTAAAAGTTTATCACAACGACAACCTCCTCCTTTTCATTTTCCATTCTCGTCCTCCTTTTCTTTTCCTCGTCTATTCTCCTTCTCATTTTCCTTCTCCCTCCTCCTTCCCCTTCCTTCCCCCTCCTCCTTCCTCCTCCTCCTTTCTCTTCCTTCCTCCTCCTTCCTCTTCCTCCTTCCTCTTCCCTCTCCTCCTTCCTCTTCCCTCTCCTCCTTCCTCTTCCCTCTCCTCCTTCCTTCTTCCTGAGTGCTTTCTCTCTCTCTCTCCCCGCGGCAGGTGTGGGACATCTTGCGGTCTGTTTGCTAGTGACAAATTACAGAACTTGGGCCTTGAGAGTTTAATTGTGTAGCTGCACCGGGAATATTAACTTGGCCCATTTCGTTAGGCTGAGGACGGCCCGAGTGGAGTTGGACTGGTGGTTGGCTGGCTGGCTGGCTGGCTGGTAGGGATACTGGCTGGCTGGGTGGCTGCTTGGCTGACTGACTGGCTGACTGGTTGGCTGCTTGGCTGGTAGGGATACTGGCTGACTGGCTGGCTGGCTGGTTAGTTGGCTGAGTTGCTAGTAAGGTATTGTTGTCTTCTGCCTTTTTCTTTTTCTCTCATCTTCCTCCCATTTCTCTCTCTTCCTCATTCTTTCCCTCCTCAGTCTTGTGTCACTTGGTCGTTGGTTCTATGTTCACTTCTTCTCCCCATAATGCCTGTCCTTATGATTTTCCCTCACCGTACATTCACCATCCACCAGTCTCTCTTCTGTCTTCTCTCTTCTCTCTTCTCTCTTCTCTCTTCTCTCTTCTCTCTTCTCTATTTGTTGATTGTTTCCTCAAATTACTGCATTGTGTTTTTCATCATAAACTTAAAACAGTGGCAACAGGATCTTATAATAAGGGAGAGTACTTTTTGAAGGAATCTGTAATATTAATCCATTTCGTTGAATAGAACTTACACACCTCATTTACATAAAATAATATAATGGGTTAATTAAAAGACAAACTCTTGCTAAAGATCTCTCATAATAATGACACACAGACACAAACAATTCGACAGACGGACGGACGGACGGTCGGAAGGCCATCACTCATGCTAAATTAAATTAGCCTATAATAGCTAACCTTGCTTCACATAAACGTAATGAAACGTAACATAGCGTCCCCTCACCTCCCCACCCCACCCCACCCTAACCTAACCTAACCTAACCTAACCTAACCTAACCTAACCTAACGTAGCCAAACTTAAATGATGTAGGCTTTCCTGGTGGAGAGAATGGCTTCTAACCCAGCACACTTTGGGAATAATGCCCCCGGGACCAGGTACGCCGAAAATTGCTGGGTAAATATAAACTTTTTCAATTGGCAAGGCCGACATTGAGTCTGTGGAAGAGGGAGGGGGGGGGGGGAGAGGTGGGAAGGGGGAGAAGAGGAGAGGTGGAGGGGGGTGGGAAGGGAGAGGAGAGGAGAGGTGGAAGGGGGTGGGAAGGGAGAGAAGAGGAGAGGTGGAGTGGGAGGGGAGGTGGAAGAAGAGGAGAGGTGGAAGGAGGGGTGGAGAGGACTATTGGGCGACGGGAGGCATTTTGTAGTGGAGGACTGGAGGTAAAAGGGGGAATGAGAGGGTGGAGGGGGGAGGGGGGGGGGGGGGTTTCGTTGATGGGGGGCATTTTGCAGTGTTGTGTGGACCCTCATTTTCTGGACCCCCATTACCATCTGAAAACCATGTGTGGGGTGACAGTTGTACGAGTCCCTACTTTTTCTTGCTCCTTTCTGTTTTTTTTTTTATTTTTTTTTCCTCTTATATTTTTGCACGTTTGAATTTCCTTTTTGCTCTTTTCTCTCTCATATCTGTTTTTTGTTTTGTTTTTTCTATTCACGTCAGGAGAAGTTTGGTCCAGTCTCCTTTATTAAATCTGCTTTTCATATAATTATACACACAGATAATATGAGACAACAATGAACAATACCTGCTGGAACACAATAAATGCTGAGGGCATATGATAATAATAATAATAATAATAATAATAATAATAATAATAATAATAATAATAATAATCGTTACTGGTCGTGCGAGGAATGTAAAAGTAAATGTAAAAGTAAATGTAAAAGTAAATGTAAAAGTGACTGTAAAAGTAAATGTAAAATTAAATGTAAAAGTAAATGTAAAAGTAAATGTAAAAGTGACTGTAAAAGTGACTGTAAAAGTAAATGTAAAAGTGAATGTAAAATTAAATGTAAAAGTAAATGTACAAGTAGTTATTCGGTGTTTGTGTTCTGAATATTGCCTTTTGACTAAAGTTTCTATCCATCGCCAGACAGTCTCAGGGAAAACGATCACCTTTAAAGGGATGGTATACTTTTGATAGACAGGAGCGACTTGATTCCTCCATAATATGTCAGGAAATAAAACCACATGGAGAGAAATAATGGTATCCCGTTGCCTGGAATAGTTTGGAGGAATCATTTGCTCCAGATTTACCACACACAAAAAAAAAACATTGGGCTATCTATTCCCTTTAAGTCTTTTTCCATAACGCTTTTACGGACGGATATATATATACTTTTTATTATATATATATTTTTTTTTTTTTTTTTTTTTTTTTGAGAGATATAGTTGGCTAGCGATGACTCCAACCAAAGCCTCCTGCAATATGGTCCCAAGTTGGTTTACCTAAGGGGGGGGGGGGGGCAAATTGCAGGTAGATTCCTTATAGATGATATAATTATTCTGTACACACACATTTTTATAACACCCCCCCCCCCCCGGGGAATTAGGCGCGCACACACACACACACACATATACAACTTTACACACACATACAAAATTACACACATACAAAATTATACACACGTACACCAACAATTACACACACATACATACAAAATTACACACAAACACACACACACACACACAGACGCGCGTACACACACACGCACACACACACACACACACTCGCATACACACATACACACACACACACACACACAACACAACACACACATACATACAACTTTACACACACACACATACATACAACTTTACACACACACACATACATACAACTTTACACACACACACACACACACACAAACACCAAAGCAGACCGTGGCGTACACAGTTGTTTCCCGGACCTGCTGGCTGCTAAATTGTGCCTCAGCTCACTCGTAAAACAGGAGAGGACGTGCCGGGCGTGGTGTCACTCTCTCTCTCTCTCTGTCTCTCTCTCATCTTTCTCTCTCTCTCTCTTTCTCATCTCTCTCTCTCTTTCTCATCTCTCTCTCTCTTTCTCATCTCTCTCTCTCTTTCTCATCTCCTCTCTCTCTCTCTCTCTCTCTCTCTCTCTCTCTCTCTCTCTCTCTCTCTCTCTCTCTCTCTGTCTCTCTCTCTCTCTCTCTCTCCCCACTTCTCACCTCTAGTCGTGGGCAGGTAAACACTCATAAGGTCGTGACGGACGGAGAGGTTCACAAGTAGCACCCTAATCCAACAACAAACACAATACCTTCTCGGGGAAATAAGTTCTCGTAGTTTTAAAAAAAAAATTGAGGGCCCTTACTGGAGCTCTATGAATTCTCCAAACTACTCCAGGCAACAGATTCCCTATTCGAAACACTGAAGCGTTTTGTGGCCTGGATTATTTGGAGGGTTCATAGAGCTCCAGTTAGAGCCCTCAATTTTTTAAAACTACGGGTGTAAGTTATCCTCTTCCTGTTGGTGCAATTTACTCAATATTCCATCATTATTATTTTTCTTTTTTCTTTCTTTTTCTTCTTCTCCTTTTTCTACTTCTTCTTTTTCCTTCTTCTCTTTCTTTTTCTACTTCTCCTTCTTTTTTTTCTCCTTTTTTTCTTTTTCTCTTTCTTTTTCTTCTTCTCCTTCTGTTTCTTCTTCTCATTCTTTTTCTTCTTCTTCTCTGGGTAACGTAATCCTTTTGTTATTTTTAATGAAAGAGTATTGTTTCTTATTAATACATAGAGTTAGAAAGGTAAGGTATTTACCGGAACTGAAGAAGCATTTCCTGTTCTCAAAATTGCATTCAAAGTGGTAACGGTGCTTTCAGTGTATATTTTTGGTTTTGGTATAATTATTGCGGATGTCCGAAGCTGAATTCAGAAAACTATCCTATATTGCCCAGATGTCTATATTCTCATGTGAACGAATAATCAAAATTGCATGTTTAATTAAGGGGGTAATTCGCTTTTGTTACATTGGAGTGCCTTGATTCCTCCAAAGTATGCCAGGAAACAGGACCATAAGAGCCAAAAATAATGGTGCTTTGTTGCTTGGAATAGTTTGGAGGATTCAGTTGCTCCAAAAATACCAACACCGAATTTTCTCCTTAATAATGATTGGTCGGTTGTCTCTGTTCGTCCTTGATTTAGTCTCATTGAGTGATGAAAAAAATTACTCAGGAATGATGACGGCATCAACAGATCCTTTGGCTTTAATTAATAAGGCTATTTATTGATGGAGTTCACAAAGATAGAGTGAAAAACTGAAGGAAGAAAAGAGATGAAGAGTACAAAAGGGAAAACATTATTAAGGCCTAGGAGAAGGAGGAAAGGAGAAGAGACACAGAAAGCGAGACATTGTGAAATTAGGAAAACAGAAAGAGAAACAGTCAGAAGGGGAGAAGAGCTGGGGCAGTGAAGAAGTCTTATGAGCGTTTTATTCACGAATTTTGTAGGTTGGTGCAGCCGACGCCACCACCACCACCACCATCATCACACCACCACCACCATCACCACCACCACCACCACCACCACCACCACATCCACCACCTCCACCACCATCATCACCACCACCTCCACCACCACCATAACCCACCACCACTTGGACAAAACCGCCAAAAATGCCGGTATAGAGAACCCGGATTGCCTCGGTAAACAGGGGTGGGGAGGGAGCGTCAGTGTGTGCGTGTGGAAGTGCAGGGAAGGCGTCTTAAAAGTTACAGGTAAAGGATGGGGGAGACGGCGAGAAAATTAGCAACTACGAGTGTGTGAAAATTGCTCGAGCTTGTGTTGGAGAGGCAAGGCTTGAGGTGTGTGTGTGTGTTGTGTGTGAGCTTTTGTTTGTTTTTTTTTCCGCTCACCCCATCTCTCTCTGTGCGGTTTTTTTTTCTCTCACTCGTCTTCGTTTTCCGTCTTGTTTTTCTTTTTTGTTAGGGCAACAAACTACCACCTCAGCTGGCAGTAAATTAGCTGTTTCAGGAAACATTCGTGACAGAAGAGTTTGGTTAGCGTGATATTCGTTCAGCCACCGTGCAAGAGGATACTCACATAACCGTATAATGTGGAAGAGCAATGATCACTCGGACTTTAACTTCTTTCAGGCCTAGCAAGTACAGTCTTCTTTTGCCACTCTATATAGGCTATCATGGATGTGGCGACAGTGTTGGTTTTGGCGCTTTAGGACTTGTCAGTACAGTCGATTGTTTGTCCCCCTGGTTTGTATATTGTGGAATGGTCTTTGGTGAATCAGAATTTGGTGAATCAGTCTTTGGTGAATCAGTCTTTGGTGAATCAGTCTTTGGTGAATCAGTCTTTGGTGAATCAGTTTTGGTGAATCAGTCTTTGGTGAATCAGTGTTAGATAGTGTGACACTGGCTGGCTTCAAGAATAGGGCTAATATTATGTTTTATTGAGCTAACTACTCATCTTTCTTTCTCTACTCTATCTTCTATAATTTAGGTTGGATTCATGTGGCTGGGGTCCTCGGATTGATAGAACTGTTGCATTTTCTCCCAGTTTTGTGTTTCTTGTCTGATTTAATAATGATAATAATGACAATAATAAGTGTAAGTACTCTGTGTCAAACAAAGTGGTTACTGATTTGGTTCCATTAATTATACCATGTCATTAATTTTCCTTAATTGATCTGTTCATTGCCCTCTTGTGTTTCATCTCTCATTTTACTACCTTCCCTCTTTCTTCCTTCTCCCTTTCTTACTTCTCTTTCTTCCTTCTCTTCTTACTTCCTTTTCGTGTTATCTATCGTTCCACTCTATACTTTCCCATCTTCCCCTCCTTCCTTTCAATTTCCCGTCTTCTCCCCTTCATTTTCTTCCCCTTCTGAGAAATGCCAAATAAGGGAGATCAAATGCTTCTGATTTGCTAAGGTCGACCTGTCAATATTCCCAATGTTCCTTCTGTCCCTCCTTTCTTCTCTCTCTCTCCACTTCTCCCTCCTTTCTTCTCTCTCTCCACTTCTCCCCTCCTTTCTTCTCTCTCTCCACTTCTCCCCTCCTTTCTTCTCTCTCTCCACTTCTCCCTCCTTTCTTCTCTCTCTCCACTTCTCCCCTCCTTTCTTCTCTCTCTCCACTTCTCCCCTCCTTACTTATTCCATCTCCTTTACTCTCCTTACCTGTATACACCATCTCCCCTTCACCCTCTACTCCAATTAATCTGATGCAAAATGTCTCCCCTCTATTTTCTTCTGTCTTTGTCCCACTTTTCTCAATTATTGTCTCCTTTTTCTACTCCTCCTGCTCCCTCTATAGATACCCTTCAGTGACGTTGCTGATATACAGTATAATCTATTGGTAAATTTAATTGTGTTCCCTCTTGTCCGGGTTTCAGATGTGTAGTGATGTGATTAAGTTAACAAGTCCCCCCTACCAATCTTACTACAAGGGAAGCCAAAGGAGCCAGCCAGACAATAGCCACAAAAACCTCAAGGTGAATACGGAAAGTACTGCAAATCCTCATCCAGCCATCCAGCCAGTCATGTCTTTTGTCGGAGAAAGAGAATACAGTGTTCGTCTTCGTTACCCCCAGGGACACACACACACCGACTTCCTTCCTTCCTTCAATCATTCAGGTACAGTTTTTTTTTCCCCCTTTTTTTTTTTTCCTATACTTTTTTTCCTCGTATTGCATTCCTGTTTGATTGTGCTGTCACGAACTATAGCTGCTGTTTTTGCCGCTGATGCATGCGTGAGGTTTGGGTATAAAGATGTTGTACTTCAAGGTGCTGTGGCGTGAACCGTAGTTACTCTAAAAAAAAAAAAAAAAAAAAAAAAAAAAAAATAAGGTACTTTTGTGGGTATGTAATTCAAACCTACTCAGTGGTTGATTTTGTTTTTTCGTGAATCAGCTTGATATCTGAATTTTGGTGTGTGAGCCTCGTGGGTGAAACTCTGGCTTTTGTAAACAACTTTAATCGGTAGAGATTATGTTTTTTATCATTATATGCTTGCTACATACCTTACCTTACAAGATATTGTTATTAGTAAGCCAAATATTCCTATAAGTATGCCAGTTTTGACAAGCAGTGAAAAGTGTGTAATAATTTGATCACTCGCGCGGTAACAACTCATATACCGCTACTCTGTCTTTCTCTTTCTCTCTCTCTAATTCTCTGTCTTTCTCTTTCTCTCTCTCTAATTACCGTCATTCGCTTCTCTCACGTATCCTACCACCGTATAACTTCTATTCTTTACAAAGCCTTTTCTCTACTTCTTCGGTAAGAAAAATAAATCCCAATTATTGACTTCAAAGAGAGTTTCCATTAGTGCTTTGAAAAAAAATATATATAACATCAGTTTTCTGTGCTTGTTTTTTATCAGTGAACACGCGATCATAAACAGACGTGAAGGGGGAAGTTTTGTGTTGGTAAATCTGGAGCAACTAGAATCCTCCAAACTATTCCAACCAACATAACACTTATTATTTCTGCTCATCTGGTCCTGTTTCCTGGCATACTTTGGAGGAATCAAGGCACTTCAATGTAGGCTACAAAAAAAAAAAAAAAAAAAAAAAAAACGCGTTAAAATTTCTACCTCGTATAGGTTTTAATATGATGTTTTCAAGTTTTTCCATTTTTTTTTTTTGGGGGGGGGGGTATTTGTGTGTGTGTGTGTGTGTTGTCTCAGAGTCCTGTATGATTTGGTTTTCAATGGCATATGTATCACTTGTTCTGTTCTGTTCTGTTCTCTTCTGTTCTCTTCTCCTCCTTTCTGTCTCTCATAATTCCTCTTTCATTTTTGTATCTTAGAAAATCCTCTATCCCTTTTGTCTCTTTTTATTTCCTCTTTCATTTTTGTCATGCTTTTTTTCCTTTTTACTTTCTGTCTTTCTTATTTTTCTCTTTCCTCTCTGTCATTCTTATTTTCCTTTCTACTTTATGTAATTCTTATTTTCCTATTTCCTTTCTGTCTCTCGTATTTCCATTTTACTTTGTCATTATTATTTTCCTTTCCTTTCTGTCTCGTATTTCCTTTTATCTACTTTCTGTCATCCTCTACTCTCTTCTCCTCATTCCTTACTTCTCTTTATCACTCCCCTTCTTGTGCTCTTACTTTATCTCCATTCCCCCTGTCTCCCCATTTAGCCTCTCCCCCTCTACGTCTTCTCCTCGTTTATCTCGTCCTGCCTCTCTTATCCTTCATCTCAGTGACCCTCTCGTTGCCCCTTCCTTCCTCGCTCCCTCCAATCGTCTCACTTCATGTTTCCTTCACTCCCTCCCGTCATTTCACTTCCTCCCTTCCTTCCTCCCATCATTTCACTCCCTCCCTTCCTCCCTCCCATCATTTCACGCCCTCCCTTCCTCCCTCCCATCATTTCACTCTCTCCCATCCTCCCTCCCATCATTTCACTCCCTTCCATCACTTCACATCATGTTTCTCCCTCCACTCCCTCCCACCATATCACTCCCTTCCTTCCTTCTTTCCATCATCTCGCTTCATATCCCTTTCCTCTCTCCCTCCCTCCCATCATTTCACTCCCTCCCATCATCTCACTTCATATCCTTTTCCTCCCTTCCTCCTCCCTCCCATCATTTCACTTCATGTTTCTTCCACTCTCACCTATCACGTCTGTCTCTTCTTCACTCTCCCCTCTCTGCTGTTTTTTTCCTCTTCCCTCCAAGTACTTTTTCCAATGTCCCTGCATGTTCTCTTTCAAATACTGTTTTTATTTTTCTCTTCCCCTACATTCTACTTCACTCTTTTATTCCACTCTTCTCTTTCCCTTCACTTTCATTTACTTTTCCTTCATTTTCATTCACTTTCCCTCCACTTTCATTCACTTTCCCTCCACTTTCATTCTCTTTCCCTCCACTTTCATTCTCTTTCCCTCCACTTTCATTCACTTTCCCTCCACTTTCATTCACTTTCCCTCCACTTTCATTCACTTTCCCTCCACTTTCATTCACTTTCCCTCAACATTGCCTTCCCTCCCCCCCCCCCACCCCACGCCCCTCTCACCCCTCCGCTAGTACCTCCCCCTTCCCCCTCTTTCACCTCACCTTCCCCCCCCCCCCCTTTCCTCCCTTCCCCCTCCAATTTCCAGGACAAAACTTTCCTCTTCACCTCAAAGCAGCTCCCGTCGCCACAAACTCCCAATAATATACTCTACTTCTCTTCCTCCTCCCCCTATTTTTTTGTTTAATCTCTAGTGAACAGACTCCTGCTAATGATGAAGCCTCCTGTATCATATTAATCTAATGCCTGTGTGTGTAGCCCCGTCCAGTAATTTCCCCCATGTGTTATTAAAGGGATTCCCGTGATGTATATGTAGTCAGAAAATGAATTGGAGGTTTAGTTAGTAAGTCCTTCAAACATTGCCACGAAAACACCAACCAACCTATATTGAAGTGGCTTTTTTGCTTGTTTCGTGACACACAATTATATAGGCCGGAGGAATCAGAAGACACCACCACCACCACAGGTCTCTTTAATTAACACGATCACCACAGGGTTCTTAATTGTGTTCTAATGTTTATTTCACTGAGTTTTTCATATATATACTGGAACCATAAGACTGGAGTAAATAATTATTTCTGTGGCCTTTTTAATGTCTGTAGTTTTTCA
>JAWZYT010006416.1:115000-117500 GCA_034508575.1 Petrolisthes manimaculis | reverse complement strand
CTAACCTAACCTAACCTAACCTAACCTAACCTAACCTAACCTAACCTAACCTAACCTAACCTAACCTAACCTAACCTAACCTAACCTAACCTAACCTAACCTAACCTAACCTAACCTAACCTAACCTAACCTAACCTAACCTAACCATTTAAAATCTTTTTATACTTGGTTTCAGGCAAGCCTCGAACCTACGACCCAGTGGCCCATCCATTCACTTTCCAGCACCATAACCACTAGGCCACCAGCTCCCACTCTAATAGGGAATCAGATGTTATATTTATATACCACACAAATTAGTTTATTGCTCATATTTCTTAATTAAACCCATTGGGGATGCTCCAATGACATAGATTAGGTGTATTTTATGATGTAGAATCCAAATGACAGGTGAAAACAGGTCAAAAAGCCATTATTCTAGTCAAAACAAGTCAATATAGGGGTTGGATATGTAATGGCTGAGCCTACCAGCTTTTTAGGGAGTTAATGCTTATATTTCTTAATTATTCACCTCTATTGTTTGTAGTTTATGTTTTAGAATCCAATTTACAGGTGAAAACAGGTCAAAAACGCGTAATTATAGAGATATAATTGATAAACGAAGGAAATAGGGAGAAGAGAGAATATCCTGATCTGGTAACATTGTATGCATCTGATCTGGCAACTCTGCTATTGAAAAAATGGAGGGAAACTAAATTATTTGTGTATTACATCAGTTTGGTAAGTTATACATTATTTATAGTACATTTATTTATAGTAAACAATAAATAATGTTGATAAATGTGTTAAAATAATAATATCAGGTAATAATAAGTTTCGTGTGTGTGTGTGTCTCTCTCTCTCTCTCTCTGATCTGGTAACACTGTGGGCATCAGATCTGGCAACACTGCTATTGAGAGAAATGGAGGGAAAAATATAGTCTGTGTATTAACCAACTTATTACGTCATTTTGGTAAGTTATACATTATTTATAGTACATTTAGCATTCAGTAAACAATAAATAATACCTTTAGTATTCAGTATACAATAAATAATGTTGATAAATGTGTTAAAATAATGATAATAGGTAATAATAAGTTTCGTGTGTGTATGTGTGTCTCTCTCCCTCTCCCTCTATCTCCCTCTGTCTCTATCTCTCTCTCCCTCTATCTCCCTCTCTCTCTATCTCTCTCTTAATGATATATTAGTATTATTATTAATATTATTAATCAAACCTAATCTATTGTAATTTCAACAGGTGCTAACGAGGTTATGAAAGGTAAGTATTATTATTATTATTATTATTATTATTAATATTATTATTATTATTATTACTATTGGTAAAACTACAGAAGTACTCCATTCACTATATTGTACATTTTTTATATAATTATTCACTATTTTGTAACATTCTAACTAACACTTTTCATCTATGGTGTTTGTTTTGAAATTAGTCTGACCTAACCTAGACCACGGCAGACTACCAGGACCTAACCTGGGCGGATTACCTGGACCTAACCTGGGCAAAATACCGGGACCTAACCTGGGCTAACTACCTGGACCTAACCTGGGCAAAATACCGGGTATAACCGGTATAAACTATCATAAAGTGACTGGGGCACATTCCCGGGACCTAGCCTAATGTGGTAACACTGCTCAAGCCTAATGTGGTAACACTGCTCAAGCCTAACCAAAAACACAGTTATTCTGTAATAATACCCAAAATTAATCTGACCTAACCTAATTTTTATTATTATTATTATTACTATTATTATTATTATTAACAGGTGTTGGTCTTGGAGTGGTGGCATCTTCGTCTTGGGACCAACACACACACACACACACCCCAGCTGGACACATACACACCCTAACCAACTTATTAACCAACTTATTACGTCATTTTGGTAAGTTATACATTATTTATAGTACCTTTAGCATTCAGTAAACAATAAATAATGTTGATAAATGTGTTAAAATAATAATATTAGGTAATGATAAGCTTCGTGTGTGTGTGTGTCTCTCTATCTCCCTCTCCCTCTATCTCCCTCTCTCTCTCTCTTAATGATATATTAGTATTATTATTAATATTATTATAAAACCTAATCTATTGTAATTTCAACAGGTGCTAACGAGGTTATGAAAGGTAAGTATTATTATTATTATTACTATTGGTAAAACTACAAAAGTACTCCATTCACTATATTGTACATTTTTTATATAATTATTCACTATTTTGGGCAGACTACCGGGACCTAACCTGGGCAGACTACCGGGACCTAACCTGGGCTAACTACCTGGACCTAACCTGGGCTAACTATCTGGACCTAACCTGGGCAAAATACCGTGACCTAACCTGGGCTAACTATCTGGACCTAACCTGGGCAAAATACCGGGACCTAACCTGGTCAAAATACCGGGACCTAACCTGGTCAAAATACCGGGACCTAACCTGGTCAAAATACCGGGACCTAACCTGGTCAGACTACCGGGACCTAACCTGGGCAGACTACCGGGACCTAACCTG
>JAWZYT010006416.1:82500-97500 GCA_034508575.1 Petrolisthes manimaculis | reverse complement strand
AAATATACACACACACATAAATAGAATTCAAAATACACACATACTCATACAAATTACATACATATATACACACACATACACATTACATACATAATTAAATACACACATACATACACAAATACACGCATACATACATACATACACATAAAATAAAATATACACATACATACACATAAAATTAAGAATATACATACATACACATAAAATAAAATATACACATACATACACATAAAATTAAGAATATACACACATACATACATACACATAAAATAAAATATACACATACATACATATAAAATTAAGAATATACACACACCTAACCGTTCAAAATACACACATATACACACACACACACACACACACATCGTACAAACACACATACATATTTTGTATATAATTTCAATTTCTGTTTGTGTGTGTGTGTGTGTGTGTGTGCAATTTATCTCTCATACAAACACACACACACACACATATACACACACACACACAAAATTCAAAATACTGTATGTACACACATACATAACCTATTAAAATACACACAGACATACATACATACATGGTGATGAAAATTCTTTGAAAATACATACATATATACTGTATACATATATATACATAAATTTAGTATACATAAAAACACACAAATAGACATACAAAATTCAAAATATACACACATAAAAATACATTACATATATAATTTTAAAATACACACATATACATACATACATACATACATAATTCAAAACACATACATACATACATACATAATTCAAAACACATATATACATACATACACCAAAAAAACATACATACATACAAAAAAATAAATAATAATAATTTATGTATGTATGTATGTTTCTATGTGTGTGTATTTTTATGTATGTATTTTGATAGGTTAGGTGTGTATGTATGTATGTACGTATGAATGTGTATGTGTGTGTATATTCTGAATTTTATGTGCGTATGTTTCTGTGTTTTTTGAGACAATATACACATACATACACACAAAAAAAATTATATACATACATACACATACATATAACAAAAAATACATACATACAAACATACAAAATTGAAAATACATACATACATACACACTTTAAAATACACATACATACATACAAACATACAAAATTGAAAATACATACATACATACACACTTTAAAATACACATACATACATACAAACATACAAAATTGAAAATATACATACATACATACACACATACAAAATTGAAAATATACATACATACATACAAACATACAAAATTGAAAATACATACATACATACATACATACATACAAAATTGAAAATACATACATACATACACACATATACACACAATTCAAAATACATACATACATATATAAATAATAGTAGTAGTAATTACTAACCTGATAATATGTATGAATGTATGTTTGTATGTTTGTATGTGTGTGTTCTTTCTTCATTAATCAACAACAACAACAACTGCCTTCATCTGTAAATAAATAATAATAATATTAATATTAATAACAACAACAACAACAACAACAACAACAACAACAACAAGAATTAAAGATATATATATATATATATATATATATATATATATATATATTCAAACTTTAATTTAAAATCAGTAAAACTTTTGATATCAAAAGTTTAGCTGATTTTGAATTGAATTTTGAGTGTTGAAGAATTTTTATTATTTAACTATTCATTATTAAATATAAGATAAATACATTTGAATATTTTAGAACAGGAATAACCACACACACACACACACACACACACACACACACACACACACATCCTCCACCACCAAGTTTATTAATATTAATTTATTAATTTTATTATAAGGTTACGTGATGTATGTATGTATGTATGTATGTACCTTATAACAAGTGAGAGACATACATACATACATACATACATACATACATACATACAGTGGTGCCTGTCTGTATGTGTGTCGTTGTTGTGTTGGACGTGTGTGTTGGTTTGGACGTGTGTGTAACGTGTCCCAAACGTGTCTACTTCCAAAAGTCCCGGCACACACACACACACACACACACACACACACACACACACACACACACACACACCTGCAATGTAAATAAATATTAACACTATATATATAAACCATAGTATTATTATTATCAAATAAATATTAATAGTCATCAAACTTGTTGTGAGAGAGAGAGAGAGAGAGAGAGAGAGAGAGAGAGAGAGAGAGAGAGAGAGAGAGAGAGAATATGAAGGAAGGAAGGAATAGAGAAAGAAGGAAATATACATATCCTTCTGTAATACATACTTATAATCATGTATAATAGAAGGAAATATACATATCCTTTTGTAATACATACTTATATATAATCCCTACAAATCTAAATAAATTATCTATCTTCTTTTAGAACTGATAAGAAAAATAAATGAATATAAAGATATATTAACAATAATTAGATTTAACAGCTCATATAAATCATACTAACATATTATTATTATTATTATTATTATTATTATTATTATTATTATTATTGTTGTTGTTGCTGCTATTATTATTATTATTATTATTATTATTATTATTATTATTATGACAAAGAAAGAAAATTCATTGAATATATTAAAATAACAGAATATACAAAAAGAAATCATTATTATTATTCATTCAAGTGCAGATTATTACTTATACATACATACATACATACATACATATTCATACACACGTACATAGATATACATACACACGTACATAGATATACATACACACGTACATACATATATACTCACGTACATACAAATACATACACACGTACACACGTATACATATACATACACACGTATATAGATATACATACACACGTACATAGATATACATACACACGTACATACATATATACTCACGTACATACAAATACATACACACGTATACATATACATACACACGTATATACATATACATACACACGTACATAGATATACATACACACGTACATAGATATACATACACACGTACATACATATATACTCACGTACATACAAATACATACACACGTACACACGTATACATATACATACACACGTATATAGATATACATACACACGTACATAGATATACATACACACGTACATACATATATACTCACGTACATACAAATACGTACACACGTACACACGTATACATATACATACACACGTATATAGATATACATTCACACGTATATACTGTACGTATATATACACACATACATACATATACATACACACGTACACATTCACATATTACACTCATATTGAAAAAACATGAAGAAAAGATAAAACAGTAAATCAAACAGAATCCAAACAGTAAATCAAACAGAATCCAAACAGTAAATCAAACAGAATCCAAACAGTAAATCAAACAGAATCCAAACAGTAAATCAAACAGAATCCAAACAGTAAATCAAACAGAATCCAAACAGTAAATCAAACAGAATCCAAACAGTAAATCAAACAGAATCCAAACAGTAAATCAAACAGAATCCAAACAGTAAATCAAACAGAATCCAAACAGTAAATCAAACAGAATCCAAACAGTAAATCAAACAGAATCCAAACAGTAAATCAAACAGAATCCAAACAGTAAATCAAACAGAATCCAAACAGTAAATCAAACAGAATCCAAACAGTAAATCAAACAGAATCCAAACAGTAAATCAAACAGAATCCAAACAGTAAATCAAACAGAATCCAAACAGTAAATCAAACAGAATCCAAACAGTAAATCAAACAGAATCCAAACAGTAAATCAAACAGAATCCAAACAGTAAATCAAACAGAATCCAAACAGTAAATCAAACAGAATCCAAACAGTAAATCAAACAGAATCCAAACAGTAAATCAAACAGAATCCAAACAGTAAATCAAACAGAATCCAAACAGTAAATCAAACAGAATCCAAACAGTAAATCAAACAGAATCCAAACAGTAAATCAAACAGAATCCAAACAGTAAATCAAACAGAATCCAAACAGTAAATCAAACAGAATCCAAACAGTAAATCAAACAGAATCCAAACAGTAAATCAAACAGAATCCAAACAGTAAATCAAACAGAATCCAAACAGTAAATCAAACAGAATCCAAACAGTAAATCAAACAGAATCCAAACAGTAAATCAAACAGAATCCAAACAGTAAATCAAACAGAATCCAAACAGTAAATCAAACAGAATCCAAACAGTAAATCAAACAGAATCCAAACAGTAAATCAAACAGAATCCAAACAGTAAATCAAACAGAATCCAAACAGTAAATCAAACAGAATCCAAACAGTAAATCAAACAGAATCCAAACAGTAAATCAAACAGAATCCAAACAGTAAATCAAACAGAATCCAAACAGTAAATCAAACAGAATCCAAACAGTAAATCAAACAGAATCCAAACAGTAAATCAAACAGAATCCAAACAGTAAATCAAACAGAATCCAAACAGTAAATCAAACAGAATCCAAACAGTAAATCAAACAGAATCCAAACAGTAAATCAAACAGAATCCAAACAGTAAATCAAACAGAATCCAAACAGTAAATCAAACAGAATCCAAACAGTAAATCAAACAGAATCCAAACAGTAAATCAAACAGAATCCAAACAGTAAATCAAACAGAATCCAAACAGTAAATCAAACAGAATCCAAACAGTAAATCAAACAGAATCCAAACAGTAAATCAAACAGAATCCAAACAGTAAATCAAACAGAATCCAAACAGTAAATCAAACAGAATCCAAACAGTAAATCAAACAGAATCCAAACAGAAGGGAGATGAAAGGAGAAAAGAAAAAAGAAAAGGAAGAAGGAAAAATACAATATAAAATGTGAAGGAGTTATTCTGTATATCAGAAATTATATTATTATTATTATTATTATTATTATATATTATTATTATATTTCTTTTTCATTATTATTATTGTTGTTATTTTTATTATTATTATTATTATTATTATTATTATTATATTTCTTTTTGATTATTATTATTGTTGTTATTTTTATTATTATTATTATATATATTATTATTATATTTCTTTTTGATTATTATTATTGTTGTTATTTTTATTATTATTATTATATATATTATTATTATATTTCTTTTTGATTATTATTATTGTTGTTATTTTTATTATTATTATTATATATATTATTATTATATTTCTTTTTGATTATTATTATTGTTGTTATTTTTATTATATATTATTATTATTATATTTCTTTTTTATTATTATTATTATTATTATTATTATTATTATTATTATATATTATTATTATATTTCTTTTTGATTATTATTATTGTTGTTATTTTTATTATTATTATTATTATTATTATTATTATTATATATTATATATTATTATTATATTTCTTTTTGATTATTATTATTGTTGTTATTTTTATTATTATTATTATTATTATTATTATTATTATTATATATTATTATTATATTTCTTTTTGATTATTATTATTGTTGTTATTTTTATTATTATTATTATTATTATTATTATTATTATTATTATTATATTTCTTTTTGATTATTATTATTATTATTATTATTATTATTATTATTATTATTATTATTATTATTAAATGGTTAAGTAGAAGTAATTAGTGTTGATCTTACCTTAGGCTAATAGTGGGTTGTAATAGTGGGTTGTAATAGTGGGTTGTAATAGTGGGTTGTAATAGTGGGATGGTCATTGCTGTCATACTCTCCTCGTCTTGTTTTGTAATCTGTACACATAAATACATACATTAATACAGGGATACATAGATGGATACATAGACAATTTTATGGGGAATAAGATGGTACAAACGGAAAATGGATACATAGAAGGACAGCAGAGTAATTACAAGAATTAAAAAAAAAAAATAGCCAAACTTGTGAAGGTTGTTGTAAGGTTAGGTCCAGGTAGTGTGTACTGGTTAGGTCCAGGTAGTCTGTACAGGTTAGGTCCCTGTAGTGTGTACAGGTTAGGTCCAGGTAGTCTGCCCTGGTTAGGTCCCGGTAGTGTGTACTGGTTAGGTCCCGGTAGTCACACTAAATCCTTCTAGGAAATAAATGTTTGGTTTGTAAGCTCCCCAACCAACCCCAATATTAAGATGTCATTATTTTAGGGTTGATTTAATAATAATAATAATAATAATAATAATAATAATAATAATAATAATAATAATAATAATAATAATAATAATAATAATAATAATAATCACTGTATAAATTACTCACCAAATTCATTAAATAATTCACCCATAAGGTATTTAATAATAATAATAATAATAATAATAATAATAATAATAATAATAATAATAATAATAATAATAATAATAATCACTGTATAAATTACTCACCAAATTCATTAAATAATTCACCCATAAGGTATTTAATAATAATAATAATAATAATAATAATAATAATAATAATAATAATAATAATAATAATAATAATAATAATCACTGTATAAATTACTCACCAAATTCATTAAATAATTCACCCATAAGGTATTTAATAATAATAATAATAATAATAATAATAATAATAATAATAATAATAATAATAATAAAAATAATAATAATAATAATAATAATCACTATATAAATTACTCAACAAATTCATTAAATAATTCACCCATAAGGCATTTAATAATAATAACAATAATAATAATAATAATAATAATAATAATCACTGTATAGATTAATTACTCACTAAATTCATTATATAATTCACCCATAAGGCATTTACACGACAAATATTCTTTCGTTTGTGAGCTTACCAACCAAAATAAGCCCATGTGGCATCGACGACTGGACACACACACACACACAATAACACGTGACACACACACACACACACACACAAACAATAACACGTGACGATGGTGAAAATTCTACCATTTGTTCGGCACTTTTTTATTTATTTACTATTATATAAGTAAGTTCTTTAGTGATTTTATTTATTCTCCCTTATTAATTAATTATAATATTAATAAGTATAGGCCTACCTACCTACAGAGTACATTATATAATAATTATATACCAATAAATTTGATTAGGTACAATAATACTTACGAATTGAGTGATCTTTTTTTTTTTTTTATCGTTGCTCCATGTATATAAAAAATTATCACCAGATTCCTTCTCACCCTAATAACCAATTTATTAAACATTATCCTATTTTTTGCCGTTATAATAATAATAATTATCACGTTTTCTATGTGTTTCGGGTCTTAACTCACTTGTGACAGGGTCGCGCGGATTGTAAATCCGCGTGTCTTAAGACCTCACAAGATGGCTGCCCACAGTGCCGAATTTTTTTTGAGTATAAGGTCTTAATGTTTTGAGTATGTGGACCTAACTCGCCTGGGGAAGTTAGGACGTCCCAAATGAGATAGGACGTCGTAAATTGCTTTGAGAATCCGGGCCCATAACTCGGCCATCACTCCGTTAACCAACTTCCAAATTAAATCCGCTGGCGTTCACACGCAATCCTTCAGTTAGTTACCCCGGGAACCGGGGTAACTAACTGAAGGATTGCGTGTGGTCGCCAGCGGATTTAACAGGGAACCGGATTTAACCGGGAACCGGGGTAACTAACAGCCGTTTTCTCAGTCGCTCCACCGCGCGCCCGAGCCCCGAGAATTAGCACCCGCGCGTGTTTTGGTTTTCTCAGTGGTGTTTCTGAGCCTTCCGCGCCCTCTTTCCGACCGCATTATTGGAACAATCGGGCGCCAGGGGTATGAAGCTTTACCACCTCCCAGTGCTCGCCCGAGTCAGTCAGCATGCACTATAAATAATATCTATTTCATAACAAAGCATATTACTTTCTTCTTAAATCGGTCAGAGAAGTACCATAAATGTTATTTACAAGATATAATGCTTGTAATTAGTATATTTTTGGAATACCTAAGCATTTACAAGAATATTGTGGTACCTTCACAAATTATAGCCAACAACAACAACAGCGAGGCCCTGTCAACTAAATTCCAGTTGAATTCCTGCATCATCAGTTAAAAAACAATGGTAAATACTTACTGATTTCTATATATGCCATTCATGAGATGATGAAAGTACAATATTAAGTTTCCAGCTAATGATACATTAAGTGATATATTTATTTATGGTTCGTGTGTACTATAATCTAAACAAAACATACTTGAAATACTTTAACTTAATGGTATAAATCCACATTTTCAGGACGTCCTGCACGAGATCTTTGCTGGAATATTGGTTGAGCTTGATGATGAGTTACAGCCAAGAAGGTTACCCACAATTGTGCCATGACATACATAACTGCTGAACACGAATTGGTTCAGAGATTCAGATTGTCTAAGGATGGTGTGAGGGATCTTCTTTAGGAAATCAGACCTCGTTTACCAAGAGTTACATGACTCTCACAGTTGTCAGTAATTAACTTCAACAACAACAACAACTGTTTGTGTGTGTGTATGTGTGTTGGTAAATCTGGAGAAACTAAATCCTTCAAACTACAGTATTCTAATTAACAGGACACCATTACTTTAATCTGTTTGTGTGTGTGTGTGTGTGTGTGTGTGTGTATGTGTGTATGTGTATGTGTGTTGGTAAATCTGGAGCAACTAAATCCTTCAAACTACAATATTCTAATTAACAGGACACCATTACTTTAAACTGTGTGTGTGTGTGTGTGTGTGTGTGTGTGTGTCTCATCTTTTATTATATTTTTTACATACACTCTGCTCTCTTTTTATGTGAGTTTAAATTATGCAAATTTGAAATAGTGCATATCATGAAAAAAATTAAATAAATGCAATTTCCCTGAACTCTTAAAATAACATGAACCATTAGACTCCATTTTCAAGTTAAAGTACCATTATTTCTTATGGAAATGTACAATTTACTTTATGCTAAATTCACTTTATGTGACACAACCCTTCGCCAACCTATAATGTAATAAATAAAGAGAAGAGTGTATATACAGTATACATACATACATATATACATACATACATACATATATACATACACACATATATACATACATACACACATATATACATACATACATACACATATACAGGCATTCACTCTATGCGACCCCTTCACAAAACTTGGTTCCATCAGTCCCATAAATACCTTGTAATAATAATAATAATATACGGTTTATTAGTAAATGGCAGCTGATAGGCTGAAAATATACATAATACATTTAAAATTAAAATTAAATGAGGATGAATGAGTGAATACATGTATAAATATTAGAGATGAATAGTATTACCCATGTAAATGTAACTCTATTCCTACAACCTAAGCCTGTCCCCTACTCCCACACACACCCCAGTCCCACCAAGCCTGTCCCCCTCCTCCCACACACACCCCAGTCCCACCAAGCCTGTCCCCCTCCTCCCACAACCCCCACACCCCCACCAAGCCTGTCCCCCTACTCCCACAACCCCCACACCCCCACCAAGCCTGTCCCCCTTCTCCCACAACCCCCACACCCCCACCAAGCCTGTCCCCCTCCTCCCACAACCCCCACACCCCCACCAAGCCTGTCCCACTCTTCCCACAACACCATAATTAATTCCATGTGTTTTTTCAGATGGAGTGAGACGAGGGTCAATTTATAACCTGGTACAAGAAAGTGGATTGAAGCCTGTCCTGATGTTGCCTTCTGAAGGACCTCTGTGTGTGTGTGTGTGTGTGTGTGTGTCATGATGTAATAAGAAAATAGAAGGTTAGTGAGTCCTTCAAATATTGACACTAAACACACACACACACACACACAATGGTGAGTCCTACAAACACACACACACAATTTATAACACGGTACAGTTGTGTTGAGGAGTAATGAATGCTACACTCTGGCCTCGTGGGAAAAACCAATGTTTGACAAGCTGTGAGTGAATACTGTAGACTGAACACTGTAGACTGAACACTGTAGACTGAACACTGTAGACTGAACACTGTAGACTGAATACTGTAGACTGAACACTAGACTGAACACTGTAGACTGAACACTGTAGACTGAACACTGTAGACTGAACACTGTAGACTGAATACTGTAGACTGAACACTAGACTGAACACTGTAGACTGAACACTGTAGACTGAATACTGTAGACTGAATACTGTAGACTGAACACTGTAGACTGAACACTGTAGACTGAACACTGTAGACTGAACACTGTAGACTGAACACTGTAGACTGAACACTGTAGACTGAACACTGTAGACTGAACACTGTAGACTGAACACTGTAGACTGAACACTGTAGACTGAACACTGTAGACTGAACACTGTAGACTGAACACTGTAGACTGAACACTGTAGACTGAACACTGTAGACTGAATACTGTAGACTGAACACTGTAGACTGAACACTGTAGACTGAACACTGTAGACTGAATACTGTAGACTGAACACTGTAGACTGAACACTGTAGACTGAATACTGTAGACTGAACACTGTAGACTGAACACTGTAGACTGAACACTGTAGACTGAATACTGTAGACTGAACACTGTAGACTGAACACTGTAGACTGAACACTGTAGACTGAACACTGTAGACTGAACACTGTAGACTGAACACTGTAGACTGAATACTGTAGACTGAACACTGTAGACTGAACACTGTAGACTGAACACTGTAGACTGAACACTGTAGACTGAACACTGTAGACTGAACACTGTAGACTGAACACTGTAGACTGAACACTGTAGACTGAATACTGTAGACTGAACACTGTAGACTGAACACTGTAGACTGAACACTGTAGACTTGCTCTGCTCTGGAGGCAAGTGACTGCTCTGCTCTGCTCTCATCTTGGTAAGTGAAAATGTAACTGATAAACAAGAAATTGACCACCGTGGACTCACTGTGACTCACACAGAAATGGGTCTGGTGCCATCTGTGACTCACTGTGACTCACACAGAAATGGGTCTGGTGCCATCTGTGACTCGACACGACACGACACGACGTGACACATTCGGTGTGAACGGCTTTGCCTTACATCCATATGATTTAATGCTAACTACGGGTGGCGAATTATGACGTATTGTGACGTGACACTGACTTGACGTGACACGACTTGACGCGACTCGCTTGGTGTCAATGCACCCTTAGATTAAAAAAAAACATACCTTACTGTAATTCCATACCGTACTTTTAGATTAAAAAAAAACATACCTTACTGTAATTCCATACCGTACTTTTAGATTAAAAAAAACATACCGTACTTTTAGATTAAAAAAAAACATACCTTACTTTTAGATTAAAAAAAAACATACCTTACTGTAATTCCATACCGTACTTTTAGATTAAAAAAAAACATACCTTACCGTAATAATGTGTGTATGTATGTATTATTCCTGTGTGTGTGTGTGTATTATTCCTTGTGTGTTTGTGTGTGTATATGTATTATTCCTGTGTGTGTGTATGTATTATTCCTCGTGTGTTTGTGTGTGTGTATGTATTATTCCTGTGTGTGTGTGTGTGTGTGTGTATTATTCCTTGTGTGTTTGTGTGTGTGTATGTATTATTCCTGTGTGTGTGTGTGTGTATTATTCCTCGTGTGTGTGTGTGTGTGTGTATGTATTATTCCTGTGTGTGTGTGTGTGTATTATTCCTCGTGTGTGTGTGTGTGTGTGTATGTATTATTCCTGTGTGTGTGTGTGTGTGTATTATTCCTGAAAAGGTTTGATTGCCATACTATTACAAATAATTACTAATAATTATTGTACCGTTATGTTATTTCAGGTGTGAGGAGAACAGAGAAGAACAGAAGAACAAGAGAACAGGAAGTGGAGTGATAACAGAAGAACAGAATAACAAAAAAAAAAATAATAATAAAAAAAATAAATAATAATAATAATAATAATAAAATAAAACTTTGAAAATTTAGAAATTCATATTCAAACTAAACCAAAAATTATGTGAATTTAAGAGGGTGTGGGAGTAGGGGACAGGCTTCAGGGGGGACTGGGGGGTTGTGGGAATAGGGGGACAGGCTTGGGGTGGGTAGAAAGCCTGTCCCCCTATTCCCACACCTCCTCTAATCCCCCCCAAGCCTGTCCCCTATTCCCGCACCCCCCCAGTTCCCCCCAAGCCTGTCCCCTATTCCCGCACCCCCCAAGCCTGTCCCCTATTCCCCCCCAAGCCTGTCCCCCAACCCCCCCCCCCCCGCCAAGCCTGTCCCCCTATTCCCACACCCTCTTAAATTCACATAATTTTTGGTTTAGTTTGAATATGAATTTCTAAATTTTCAAAGTTTTATATTATTATTATTACTTTTTTATTATTAAATTTATTTTGGTGGATTTTTGAATAAGAATTTCAAAATAAAGATTTATTCATTTTTTTGTTTATAAATTGATGTTGGCTGTTTTCTGGAAAGTCTTTGAAATTTTTAATAAATAATTTGTAATAAATAAATAAAGTTGTTAGGTGTATTTGTTTTAACTGGAATATACGTAATAATTGTATGTTAATTGTATATATTTGGTTTAACAAGTTGTTTGTTTGTTGTTTTACTTGATAAACACCTAAATAAAATGTATAGATAAACACATTATTCAAAGATACATATTTAATGAATATTTAATAATATTAATAATAATAATTATATTAATAATAATAATAATATTAATTATAATAATAATAGTAATAATAATAGTAATAGTAATAATATTGATAATAATACTAATAATAGTAATAATAATAATAATAATATTTAATGAATAAAAAGTTTGATATATTTAATGATACATATTATCAAGGTGTACAATTAACAAATTTGAAATTTATACTACATATAAACACTGAAAATAAATAAACTATTGGAAATATAAACGTATGAGAAAATTATAAATAATGGATCAATATATAAATACATCTGAAACCGAGATAGATTTTTGAGGTACAAACAAAATCATAGATGGAATAATTAATATAGATAAATATTTGAGATACACAGATTATATATATATATATATTTTTTTTTTTTTTTTTTTCCATGATATCAATATATGAAATAATAAGCCAAGAATGTTATACAATATCATATAATTATTATACAAACATTCATGATATCAATATAACAGTCTAAGATAGATATACAGAATTTGATTCAAATAACAATTTAAGATGCATATTTATATACTAGATAATTAATACTATATATATAATTAAATTAAATATATATATTATATTAGATAGATATATAGACAAATAACAATTTCAAATACTTAAATAAATAATTTTGCTACATATTATAATCATTCATATATCTATTATAATAACATTATATTACATACACTCATTATAACATATATATTTATAGACAAATATTTTCAGATACATAGATAAACTATTGATATAACTAAATCAATAGTATATATATAATTTCTGTACTTAATTATATCATATACAGTATATAACATTAATTATATTTCATATATATATATATATATATATACATACAGATATATATATATATATGCATAGACAAATAACAATTACAGATACATAGATATATCTATCTATTATATAAATAAAAACAAAATTAATACTATATAATATTATTTCTCTACATGATTATATTGAAAAACATATATACAAACATTCAAATTATATTAGTTTCATAAAACAGATAGATAAATACATATACAAACACTCGTATTATATTAAATAGTTTCATAAAACAAATAGATAAATACATATATACAAACACTCGTATTATATTAAATAGTTTCATAAAACAGATAGATAAATACATATATACAAACATTGGTATTATATTAAATAGTTTCATATATCAGATAGATAAATACATATAAACAGATAGATAAATACATCAATTGTCTATGTGAACTTGTATTATTTTAAAAAGTTTCATAAAAACAGATAGATAAATACATATATACAAACATAAAACAGATAGATAAATACACATACATATATACAAACACTCGTATTATTTTAAAAAGTTTCATAAAACAGGTATATAAATACATCAATTGTCTGTATATAATTGTGGGTGGTGGTGGCTGAGTGGAGAGAGTGTTGGACTGTGGCTGTGAGGGACCAGGGTTCGATTCCACCTCAGAACACTTAGGATTTTTAAAGGTGTTGAAATGGGTGTAACTGTGTTGTGAGAGAATGTGTGTGTGTGTGTAAGAGTGACAGAATGAAAGTACGTGTGTGAGTGAGAGAATGCATGTGTGTGTGTGTATGTAAGAGTCCATTTCTCTAGATGATTATATCCCATACAAACGTTTATTTATATTCTATTAACTAGTTTCTTCCTATACCAGATAGATAAATATGTCAATAGTGTGTATATAATTGGGGGTGGCGTGGCAGAGTGGGTAGTGTAATGGACTGTGGCTGTGAAGGATCAGGGTTCAATCCCATGTCAAATCGTCTGTTAAAAATATGGGCTGTGTGTGTGTGGAGAGAAGGGGAGGTGGAGAGAAGTTGGGGAGGTGGAGAGAAGTTGGGGAGGTGGAGAGAAGTTGGGGAGGTGGAGAGAAGTTGGGGAGGTGGAGAGAAGTTGGGGAGGTGGAGGGAAGGTATGTGTGTGTGGAGAGAAGGGGAGGTGGAGGGAAGGTATGTGTGTGTGGAGAGAAGGGGAGGTGGAGGGAAGGTATGTGTGTGTGGAGAGAAGGGGAGGTGGAGAGAATGTGTGTGTGACAGAGTATGTGTGTGTAGAAAGCCTGTCCCCCTATTCCAGCACCCCCCTCCCCCCAAGCCTGTCCCCTACTCCCATACATACAAAATAACCACAGGAGAAATAATAAACAGAATAACAGTAATTACAAAGGTATATTACATCTTCGGACAATTTTATATATACATTTTTTTTTTTTTTTTTGTCTTTTGTCTCTCTCTCTCTCTTTCTGTGTGTGTGTGTGTCTTTCCCTCTCACACACACACAGAGAGGGAAAGACACACACACACAGAAAGAGAGAGACAAAAGACACACACAGAAAGAAAGTCTCTCTTTTTCTGTGTGTG
>JAWZYT010006416.1:67500-77500 GCA_034508575.1 Petrolisthes manimaculis | reverse complement strand
TGTAATGGCTGAGATACTCCATTGGTGGCTGTGTGGCGGCTGAGATACTCCATTGGCGGCTGTGTAATGGCTGAGATACTCCATTGGTGGCTGTGTGGCGGCTGAGATACTCCATTGGTGGCTGTGTGGCGGCTGAGATACTCCATTGGCGGCTGTGTAATGGCTGAGATACTCCATTGGCGGCTGTGTAATGGCTGAGATACTCCATTGGCGGCTGTGTAATGGCTGAGATACTCCATTGGCGGCTGTGTGGCGGCTGAGATACTCCATTGGCGGCTGTGTAATGGCTGAGATACTCCATTGGCGGCTGTGTAATGGCTGAGATACTCCATTGGCGGCTGTGTAATGGCTGAGATACTCCATTGGCGGCTGTGTAATGGCTGAGATACTCCATTGGCGGCTGTGTAATGGCTGAGATACTCCATTGGCGGCTGTGTAATGGCTGAGATACTCCATTGGCGGCTGTGTAATGGCTGAGATACTCCATTGGCGGCTGTGTAATGGCTGAGATACTCCATTGGCGGCTGTGTAATGGCTGAGATACTCCATTGGCGGCTGTGTAATGGCTGAGATACTCCATTGGCGGCTGTGACTCCATTGGCGGCTGACACTCTATTGGCGGCTGTGTGTGTAGATGGATGAAGCCGCCACACAGCCACCGACAGCCGCTACAGCCGACACAGTCATCTCCCTCTCATTATTCTAGAAGAGCAAAAATAATAATAATAATAATAATAATAATAATAATAATAATAATAATAATAATAATAATAATAATAATAAAAATAATAATAATAACAACAATAATAATAATAATAATAATAATATTATTATTATTATAAAGATAATATTAATAATAGTGATAATAAATATTAATATTATTATTATATTAATAAAAATAATATATAATAATAATAATAATAATGACAATAATTTTGCAGCCTAATTTACTTAATTAGTTTGACCATAATTATACAAAAGTGATAATACATTTATACACTAACTTATTTATGTATACCATACAGTATTATGTATTGTTATGTATGTATGTATGTATATATGTATGTATATATGTATATATATATATATATATATATATATGTATATATATGTATGTATCTATGTATGTATGTATATATATGTATGTATGTATTTATGTATACCATACAGTAATATGTATTAAAAATATTTTGTTGTTGTTATTGTTTACACCAGAAAACAATCTTCTCTTAAATAAACAAACACACACACACACACACACAACTTCTTACTATCAAAACACACAATACAAACACCAGCTCCTCACACACCAACACACACACACACACACACAACTTCTTCCTCTCCTCACCAAAAAATTCTCCTTTTTCAACGGCACACACACACACACACACACACACACACACACACACACACACACACACACACACACACACACACACACACACACACACACACACACACGTTCACAACCAAACTGCAGACAACAAACAAAAAGTCAATTAAATTATCAATTATTCCATATTCCATAAAACAGAATTCCTATCCAGCATTCTATATTTATATCTATCTACATATCTGTATCTCTATATACATATTATATATTCAATCTATATTGTAATCATAATATCTATTAATACTGCCTCTATATACATACATAGAGTATATCCTAACAAACTGGATTTATGAAGAAATATAAATGACAGAACTGAGAAAATGAGTACAAATTAGTATAAACACTTTCACATAATTATTACATAGTCAAGTCTTACTATTAAATATTACTATTAAATCTTACTATTAAATATTACATAGTCAAATCTTACTATTAATTCTTGTATTATTTTCATCTCTCCTCTCTCCCTCCTTCCTTCTCCAATTCTTTCCTTCTTCTTTCCCTCCTATCTCCTCTCTTCTTCTATCTATCGTTCCCATCTTTTCACCACATCTTTATCAAGCATTCTTCTCTACTTCCTCCAATTATCAGCCTTCTCTCTTCCTTCCTTCATCATAATTACATTTATTTTACCAAACTCCATCTCAGACTAATTACTCAACTTGTTCATACTTAGTGAAGTTAACAAACACATTTCATTACATACAAACAAACACACACAAACTATTTAAGAATTGACATATAAAATGGAATCTAAATAACAAGGTAAATCAATATTGTAGACTACAAAACAATATTATACACCAATTAGAAATAATATACACAAATCATACAATAAATAATGTGAAAACAAACAACCCCAGGAAATATAACATAAATAATTATGTGAGTTTTCATTGCAAATTGTACAGTATTTAAATGTTAAATCTTATTTATATTGTACATAATTTCATTGCAGATTGTACAGTACTTAAATCTTATTTATACTGTACATAATTTCATTGCAAATTGTACAGTACTTAACCATACCCTTTTAATGTAAAATCTTATTTATACTGTACATAATTTCATTGCAAATTGTACAGTACTTAACCATACCCTTTCAATGTAAAATCTTATTTATACTGTACATAATTTCATTGCAGATTGTACAGTACTTAAAATGGCTAGCATGGGGTAAAAAGAGTAGAGTACACTCTCCTCTTTTTTTATTACATTATAGGTTGGTGAAGGGTTGTGTCGTATAAAGTGAATTTAGCATAAAGTAAATTGTACATTTCCATAATAAATAATGGTACTTTAACTTGAAAATGGAGCCTAATGGTTCACGTTATTTTAAGAGTTCGTATAAATTGCATTTATTTTATTTTTTTCATGATACGCACTATTTCAAATTCGCATGATATTTTTTTCATACTGTACCGTACTGCCACCCTTGCCTCTAACACACACACACACACACACACACACACACACACACACACACACACCATTGTAAATATTATCAACAACCCTTAGTATATTGTCTGTGTTTGTTCTTGTTTGTTTTTTTTGTACCAACCATATTTATAGTGTGTAATTTGTGAATTTTCAGCGGTATTGCTGCTATCTTGAATAAACCGTTTATTATTATTATTATTATTATTATTATTATTATTATTATTATTATTATTATTATTATTATTACACACACACACACATATATGGAAGGAGGTTGTTTTGTGGAATAGTACAAACACACACACTCTTTCTCTCTCTCCCTCTAACACACACACACACACACACACACACTCTTTCTCTCTCTCCCTCTAACACACACACACACACACATTACCGGGACCTAACCTGTACAAACTACTGGGAAGTGGGAACTAACCTGTGTGTGATGGCTGTGTGTGTGTGTGTAGGTACTGGTAAACACACACACACACACACACTGTGAATCATGGCTGTGCAAGTTGGCTTTTCCCCAGCGGCTGTAGAAGACATTGTGAGTGACGGCTGTGTGGCTGTGTGGCTGTAATAATAATAATAATAATAATAATAATAATAATAATAATAATAATAATAATAATAATAATAATAATAATAATAATAATAATAATAATAATAATAATAATAATAATACTAATACTAATAATAATAATAATAATAATAACAAACTTAAAACCTCTTTCAAGATATATTTATTTTTCAGTATTGAGAAGAGTGATTTAGACAAAGTAAATTATGTATGTATGTATGTACTGTATGTATGTATGTATGTACTGTATGTATGTATGTATGTACTGTATGTATGTATGTATGTATGTACTGTATGTATGTACGTATGTACTGTATGTATGTATGTACTGTATGTATGTATGTACTGTATGTATGTACGTATGTACTGTATGTACTGTATGTATGTATGTATGTATGTACTGTATGTATGTACGTATGTACTGTATGTATGTATGTACTGTATGTATGTACTGTATGTATGTATTGTGAATGTGGATACTCACTTTTTGGAAAATAATGAAGCCTTAAAATTTTGGTTGGTTGGAGAGCTAACAAACCAATACCTACATAGGTTTGAACTTATACAGTACATATATAATTTACCATGAGAACTATATATATATATATCTGTCATCTCTGTATTAAAATTGTATTACAACATTATATCTAATACATACATACATCTATCTATCTATCTATAGGTGTGACGCCTGGTTCCTTCCGGGGGTGGTAAAGGCAGAAGTGTCTCCAGTTGTCCCTGTTCCAACACTCCCTCCTTATTCCCTACTCTGTTCCAACACTCCCTCCTTATTCCCTACTCTGTTCCAACACTCCCTCCTTACTCCCTACTCTGTTCCAACACTCCCTTCTTACTCCCTACTCTGTTCCAACACTCCCTCCTTACTCCCTACTCTGTTCCAACACTCCCTCCTTACTCCCTACTCTGTTCCAACACTCCCTCCTTACTCCCTACTCTGTTCCAACACTCCCTTCTTACTCCCTACTCTGTTCCAACACTCCCTCCTTACTCCCTACTCTGTTCCAACACTCCCTCCTTACTCCCTACTCTGTTCCAACACTCCCTCCTTACTCCCTACTCTGTTCCAACACTCCCTTCTTACTCCCTACTCTGTTCCAACACTCCCTCCTTACTCCCTACTCTGTTCCAACACTCCCTCCTTACTCCCTACTCTGTTCCAACACTCCCTCCTTACTCCCTACTCTGTTCCAACACTCCCTCCTTACTCCCTACTCTGTTCCAACACTTCCTCCTTACTTGTTCAAACCTTCCTCTGACCCTTACATAAGTAAGGGTCAGGGGAGGGTTTGAACAAGTAAGGAGGAAGTGTTGGAACAGGGAAAACTGGACACACTTCTGCCGTGGCCAACAAATTCATTAAATAATTCACCCATAAGGCATTTAATAATAATAATAATAATAATCACTGTATAGATTACTCACCAAATTCATTAAATAATTCATCCATAAGGCATTTAATAATAATAATAATAATCACTGTATAGATTACTCACCAAATTCATTAAATAATTCACCCATAAGGCATTTAATAATAATAATAATAATCACTGTATAGATTACTCACCAAATTCATTAAATAATTCATCCATAAGGCATTTAATAATAATAATAATAATCACTGTATAGATTACTCACCAAATTCATTAAATAATTCATCCATAAGGCATTTAATAATAATAATAATAATAATCACTGTATAGATTACTGGTAAATTACGCGCAACCGCTCTTCTAAAACTAGGTAATGATTTTAATACATAATAATGTCCTGTTCATGACCTTTTCAATGGTACAAATATAAATTGGGGGTCGAAACGTGAGTTATGCGTACCTTAATTATGGGAGGCAATGGTCCTAATAGGATTCGTCACTCGGTGCTATCCGCCATGTTTGTTTACATTTCGGACTTATAGAACATGAGCGGATGCGCTCTGTTCCAATTTTTTATATATATTTTTTCCTTGATCACTTTATATAGCTGTTTTATAGCATTTAGAGTCGTTTTTAGATTGGGGAAATCACTTGTTATGCCCATATCCCTTACCCAACAATCTTGGGAGAGGCGTTGGCAACCGGGGGTTTTGGGTGCGGGAAAAACGCGTAATCCGAGCCAACTTTTAAAAATTAACCTGACCTGACCTGACCTGACCTAACCTAACCTAGACTAGGGCAGACTACCGGGACCTAACCGGGGCAGACTACCGGGACCTAACCTTTACATTTGATAATATACGGGAAGAAACATGGCTGGGCTTCTAAACAGTGATCTCATTAGCTAGTCATTTATATTTGTACCATTGAAAAGGTCATCAACAGGACATTATTATGTATTAAAATTATTATTGGTTTCATCACAATATAAAATTTCATGTATGCACCGTGCGCTCATGTTCTATAAGTCCGAAATGTAAACAAACATGGCGGATAGCACCGAGCGACGACTCCTATTAGGACCAGAGCCTCCCATAATTAAGGTACGCATAACTCACGTTTCGACCCCCAATTTATATTTGTACCATTGAAAAGGTCATGAACAGGACATTATTATGTATTAAAATCATTACCTAGTTTTAGAAGAGCGGTTGCTCGTATACAACCAGATTACTCACCAAATTCATTAAATAATTCATCCATAAGGCATTTAATAATAATAATAATAATAATCACTGTATTGATTACTCACCAAATTCATTAAATAATTCATCCATAAGGCATTTACTACTACTACTACTACTACTACTAATAATAATAATAATAATAATCACTGTATAGATTACTTAACAAATTCATTAAATAATTCACCCATAAGGCATTTACACGACAAACATTCTTTCGTTTGCGAGCTTAACAAACCAAAACAAACCCATGTGGCATCGACGACTGGACACACACACACACACACACACAATAACACGTGACACACACACACAAACAATAACACGTGACGATGGTGAAAATTCTACCTTTTGTTCGGCAATTCCTTATTTATTCACTATTATATAAGTAAGTTCTTTAGTTATTTCATTTATTCTCCCTTATTAATATTACTATATATAGTATAGGCCTACCTACAGAGTACATTATATAATAATTATATACCAATAAATTTGAGTAGGTACAATAATACTTACGAATTGAATGATCATTTTATCGTTCCTCCATGTATATAAAAATTATCACCAGATTCCTTCTTACCCTAATAACCAATTTATTAAACATTATCCTATTTTTTTGCCGATATAATTATCACACATTTTCTAAAATTATCGCATTATCTGATTTATTTCATGCATGCTATCGTATATCACACCGAGGGCCAAATTATCGTATTTTGCGCTAATTATCGCACATCTGGCAACGCTGAGTCGTCATGCCGTCTCCTTAGTACCTCCATGTAATTTAAATAAGCTGACGACAATTTTTTATATATATATCGATTTTATTGCCTATATTATTATTCCCACGCTACCCACAATGTGATATAACGATAGATATATAAATAAACAATACCTCATAGCTGTATCGACTTACCTGAGCTTCTAATATTTAAATTATTACGATATTTAGTGAAGGTAGGAGAAGGGTTAAACACACAGACGCCATATTTAAAGTTGGTCCAAAATGGCCTTGTTTATCTATCTATTTTCTCGTCTATTTGTTATCTATCAGTGGCCACGGTGGGTCACGTGTCCAGATTAATCTATTATCTACCCATAAAAAATATAATGAACTTACCTAAGGGTGTAATTATTGATTAACGAGTCCTTAATGAACGCCTTGTCAAAGGGTTAAGACCACAGGTAGCCATTACGTAAGTAGAATGGCAATAACGGACCTGCTGCAACATTGCCAGATCGCCTTGGCAAATGAACCCTATAAATAAACATCAGTTTTTCCCCTTTAATATAAAAATTACGATGTTAATTCACTGAGATAGTCTTAAATGAACGGTTATTTACTAAACTACAATTTTCCAGACACTAAAAACTGCATTTAACTCGTTATTTATCGAGATATTCAACATCCTAACCACATCCTAACCACATCATATCATAACCAATTCTGATTTTGATCTGGTAATGAATGAGGTTATATGTTCGAATGTGTAGATATTGACTTTGTTTATACATTTATTTAAATTACTCACTCAATATTACTCGTACGCCAATAATTATAATTTAATAAAGTAAATATATTTCTAGGCTCGTTTCCCATCGCAAAAAAATAGCGATTAAGTAATGTTTTAATATATTTAATTAAACCTAAGTCAACCGAGTTTGAGGAATCGTAGCGTGAGGTTTATTCTTTTTTTCTAACATTTTCTAACCCCGTCCCATTTTCTAGAAAATCTTCCCGTTTTCTATGATTGTTTTTAATGGATGACTATTTTAAAATCCAATTATATTTGAAATCTTCGTTTTCTGTTCAATTTACGGTTGACTCGATAGAGATAGAGAGAGAGAGAGTGAGATAGAGAGAGAGAGAGTGAGATAGAGAGAGAGAGTGAGATAGAGAGAGAGAGAGTGAGATAGAGAGAAAGAGAGTGAGATAGAGAGAGAGAGAGTGAGATAGAGAGAAAGAGTGAGATAGAGAGAAAGAGAAGGAGATAGAGAGAAAGAGAAGGAGATAGAGAGAAAGAGAGTGAGATAGAGAGAGTGATGGAGATAGAGAGAGAGAGAAGGAGATAGAGAGAAAGAGAAGGAGATAGAGAGAAAGAGAAGGAGATAGAGAGAAAGAGAAGGAGATAGAGAGAAAGAGAAGGAGATAGAGAGAAAGAGAAGGAGATAGAGAGAAAGAGAAGGAGATAGAGAGAAAGAGAAGGAGATAGAGAGAAAGAGAGGGAGGGAGGGAGGGAGAGAGAGAGTTGGATAGCGGATTATGACGTCACTTTTCCTACACACACACACACATACATACGCACACACATTCTCTCTCTCTCTCTCACTCGCTGTCACGCACAGACGCGCGCTCACATACATACGCACATACGCACACATACACATACACACACACACACGCACACACGCATACACACATACACAAACATACACACACGCACACATACACATGCACACTTACACACATACATACACGCACACATACACACATACATACACACGCACACACGCACATACACACACACACGCATACACACACATACACACACATACACATGCACACATACATACATACACACAAACATACACACATACACACGCACATACACACATACATACACACATACACACGCACATACATACATACACACTTACATACATATACATACATACACACCCCTACCGTACACACACAGACACACACACATACACATACATACATACACACACATACACGCGCACACGCACACATATACACACGCATACACACACACATACACATACACCCACACATACATACACACACACATACATACACACGCACATACGCACACACGCACACACACACATACACTCATACATACACACGCACATACACACATATTCACACACACACCGTACACGCACACAAACCTACCGTACACACACACGCACACAATCCTACCGTACACACACACACACAGACACCGTACACACACACCCCGTACACGCACACAGCCCTACCGTACATACACACATTCCTCCCACCAACCTCTTTACTTCAATCACTGCCTACGTGTAAACTACAATGCCTAGAAACTTATACTTAGTTTCATTCTAAGCAGAAACTCTTCCTCTTTCCAATGAGACTATTCCCAGCTGTCTAGGTCTACTGGTTACAAAGATATCATGTGAGGAATACACATATGTAATTTTTTTTCCTCTCTCTTACATACGCGTACACACACATTTCTCTCTCTCTCTCTGTCGGTCTATTACATTCACTCTTTCTCTCTAAACTATAATGCCTAGAAACTTAAATATAGTTTCATTCTAAGCAACAACTCTTCCTCTTTCCAATGAGACTATCCTCAGCTGTCTAGGACTACTGGCTACAAAGATATCACGTGAGGAATACACATATGTAATTTATTTTTTGGCCCGGGCGAGGCGTCACTGAGTGGTGGGGACCTTACACCTTACCACACACACACACACCCAGTACACACACACACATACACACACACACACCTCACCTCTCTCCACCACACCACAATGTATCACACCACACACATCCTTCCTGCCACTACACACACACACACACACACACCAGTACACACACACCAGTACACACCGGTACACACACATACACACACCAGTACATACACACACACACACACACCAGTACACACACACACACACACACCAGTACACACACACTCACCAATACACACACACACACACACACCAGTAAACACACACACACACACACCAGTACACACACACACACCAGCACACACACACGTTTTGTGGGGTGTGGGAATAGGGGACAGGCTTGGGGGGGTGCGGGAATAGGGGACCGGTTTTCTACCCCCCATCCCAAGCCTGTCCCCCTACTCCCGCACCCCCCTAACCCCCCCAAAGCCTGTCCCCTATTCTCCTCCCAACGTTAACCTCACATTTA
>JAWZYT010006416.1:0-62500 GCA_034508575.1 Petrolisthes manimaculis | reverse complement strand
AGAACAGGAAGTGACACCAATTCTATTTGTCAACCAAGAAGAAAAACCCACGACGGAAGAATGTGTGGAGGACGAGAAACAACAACAACAACAACAACAACAACAACAACAGGAACAACAGGAAGATGAGAAGGAGAAGGAAAGGAGTACAGAGACAAGTATTATACAAGATACTCCGTCACCCCAAGACCAAGTCCCTGTAACAGTCACAGGTAGAAAGAACATTTAGTAACACTCCCTATATTCAACAATTATCAAAACACACACACACACACACAAAGCTAGTCTCAGTATATAGTATTTATAAATATAGTAACACTTCTATTCAACAATTTTTAAACATCATAATATATATTTAAAACTAGTCTCAATGTACAGTATTTATAAATTTTCAAAAATCATAATATTTAAAACTTGTCTGAATAATTATATATACAGTATTTATAGAATTGCATTACAAAACTAGACAGTACTGTACTATATATAGTAATTTTGAAAGAAGAATATTATTTTTGTTATTTCAGATGATGAGTTTGTATGGGAGGAATACCTTGAAGAGATGGAGACAGAGGCTGTTCCTCCAACTGCCTTTATACATGTATGTAAACCTCAACCATATAATTATACACTTTTATACATGTATGTAAACCTCAACCATATAATTATACACTTTTATACATGTATGTAAACCTCAACCATATAATTATACACTTTTATACATGTATGTAAACCTCAACCATATAATTATACACTTTTATACATGTATGTAAACCTCAACCATATAATTATACACTTTTATACATGTATGTAAACCTGGACCGTATAATTATACACTTATACATGTATGTAAACCTGAACCATATAATTATACACCTATATATATAAATTATACTGACTATTGAAAGTTAAGTGTCAGAAATTATTAAAACAGATGGATCTTTATGTAGCAAAGTTTAATGAAGTATATATTATACTGAGAAAAAAAAAAACTTATTTTTTAGACAGAAAGTTAGCTGCTCTTCACGTCATTGTTAATTACCATTCCATTAATGAAGTACATACATACATACATACATATATACATACATACATACATATATACATACATATATACATACATACATATATACATGCACACATACAGTACATACATACATATACATACATACATATATACATACATACATACATACATACAGTACATACAGTCGTGGTCAAATATAATCATCCATATAGGGGTAACCCACGTAAGATTTTGACAGCTTCCCTCTGTTCCTTAGATGATAAACTTTCCAATAAATAAGTTAACTACCATCTTTTAACTTACTATAATTAGCTACACACTACATAAAACAATAATATCATATATGAACGTGAAAATATTAGACAGTAAATTGTTTTAGATACCCATATGTGGATGATTATTATTGACCACGACTGTACATACATACCTAACTGTCTTTGTGTATTTGTTTAAGGTTGAAAAGAGCCTAGAGTCTGGTGTCATACATATATACATACATACAGTACATACATACATACCTAACTATATATGTGTATTTGTTTAAGGTTGAGAAGAGCCTAGAGTCTGGTGTCATACATACATACAGTACATACATACATACCTAACTATATATGTGTATTTGTTTAAGGTTGAGAAGAGCCTAGAGTCTGGTGTGTTGGAGAATCAGTTGGTTGAAATAGTGACCTGTTTACCAGACCAACAATCCTCTGGTTACTGGCTGGCCAAAGTGGTTACCATATGTGGACCATTGTTAAGGTAAATATAGTAGTATTAGTAAGGGGAGTAGAGGGATAGGCTTGGAGGGGTGCGGGAGTAGGGGGACAGTCTTGGGGGGGTGCGGGAATAGGGGGACAGGCTTGGGGGGTGCGGGAATAGGGGACAGGCTCTTTACCCACCCCAAGCCTGTTCCCCTACTACCGCACCCCCAAGCCTGTCCCCCTATTCCTGCACCCCCCAAGCCTGTCCCCCTACTCCTGCACCCACTTAAACATTGTTGGATGAATATAAAGTATAACCTATTCACTGAACTGTTCGTATGTATGTCTGTAATAAGTATATACCTGTATGTATGTCTGTAATAACTATATGTATTCTATGTATATACAGTATACCTTTTCTCTTTGTATACAGACTACGTTACGTGACACAGAAAAGTATCAATGTAAAATGTTGGCATGAAGTAGTACAAGGCAATCTACATCCATTGGGTTGGTCCTATCACCACAATATTACCCTCACTGTACCTCATGACCTTACCCACCACCTCCAACATGACCACTCTAGAAAGTTGGCCATTGAAGAGGTAGCCAGGGCAGAGAAGGAAGGTGTGTCGGTGCCTGAGGAAGCGTTGGAGGTGGATGGATACACAGCCGTCGATCGTATTAAACAAGGCATGAAAGTGGAGGTGAGTAGGAGGCAGTTTTATATTATATTTTGGTGTACAATGTGTGTGTGTTGTGTGTGTGTGTGTGCATTAAACAAGGCATGAAAGTGGAGGTGAGTTCAGTTGAAGGCAGTTTTGTTTTTTGTATATTTTGGTGTACAATGTGTGTGTGTGTTGTGTGTGTGTGTATTAAACAAGGCATGAAAGTGGAGGTGAGTTCAGTTGGAGTCAGTTTTGTATTATATTTTGGTGTACGATGTGTGTGTATGTATGTGTGTGTGTGTGTGTGTGTGTGTATATATATGTGTGTGTGTATATATGTGTGTGTGTATATATGTGTGTGTGTATGTGTGTGTACTACTGTGAATCACACTTTTTTGGAATGGGCTGAAAGTAAATTGTTTTTGATTGTGTGTTCATTAAAATTGTAATGGGAGAGTATTGCATTATGGTGTTAATTTTCTCTACCTTTTGATAATACTGTACATATATCTTGTAATGTGATGTAATGCAATGTGGTACAAGATATTATTAATTTTATTTTTCAATTGTTAGGTATTATTTGTGGAGGATCCGTTGAGTGGTTGGGTGGCTACAGTGATGGAGAACATTGGTGGTCGTCTGTTGCTGCGTTATGATACACCAGACTGTTCCGGTGACACATTCTGGCTCTTCTACCAACACCCACGCCTACGACCTCCAGACTGGATACATCAGAATGAACCCACATATAAGTTAGTTTATAGACAGTCCTAAATTTTGTTACATATAAGTTAGTTTACAGACAGTCCTGAATTTTGTTACATATAAGTTAGTTTATAGACAGTCCTGAATTTTGTTACATATAAGTTAGTTTACAGACCGTACTGAATTTTGTTACATATAAGTTAGTTTATAGACAGTCCTGAATTTTGTTACATATAAGTTAGTTTACAGACCGTACTGAATTTTGTTACATATAAGTTAGTTTATAGACAGTCCTGAATTTTGTTACATATAAGTTAGTTTACAGACAGTCCTGATTCCCTTCTAGCTACTGTGTGTGTGTGTGGTAGATATTACTTAGATCATTGATGAAGACTGTACTGAATTTTGTTGTACAGTTTCCTTCATATAATTTTACTTATTTGACTGTTAAGTGGTACAGTAAGTGTTGTGTTTTTAAATTTGCTTTGGTTAATGTGAAGTGCTAGAAGAAAATATGTTTTTTATTTCCAATAGTTAAGGGTGTCAGCTCTTTTAAGTTACCCATAAAAAAGGTGTTTGAATTACATAATATGTTTTGATAAACTTGAGTCAGTTTTATATGACAGGAATAGTCGTATTTTTCATTGAGCTTGAGTAATAGTGTTGTACTTCTAATTTCAGGTACCTGGGTGGAGGAATATTTATATCTTTCATTGAGCTTGGGTAATAGTTGTTGTTGTTGTTGTTGTTGAAGTTCCTCAAGCTGTCTGGCCGAATAGCCCCGAGCCCCTGAGGAAGGCCATGGCTTGAACCGGACTTTCCCACAGTGCCGTCAGAGAGTGTAATAGTATTGTACTTGTTATTTCAGATACCTGCCACCCAGCTCATGTTCCGGGTATGAAGAGGCAGAATGGGGAGCATTGTTAGAAATGAGTCGTGCAGATGCCCATCATTCCTCTATGCCTGTATCACTACTGGCATCTTCACCTACACTCTCCCCTCATCAGTTCCATGTTGGCATCATGTTGGAAGCTATTCATCCTTTGAAACCTCATGTTGTGTGTGTAGCAGAGGTAGTGGAAATTATCAATGAACATTTCTTCAAAATAGAATATCGCACAAAGACGGAAGACAAATATTCTCAGATCACAAGTATCAATGACCCATTAGTGTTACCATGTGGATTTTGTAAACAATATAGTTTAAATCTGTCACCACCAAAAGACTGGGAAAGTGATACAAATTTTGACTGGGACTTATACAACAAAACTTCAACATGTCAACTTGCCACACAGGAAATGTTTCCAAAGTATGAAGTAGCACAAGACTTAGACTTTGTCAAAGGGTTATGTTTAGAAGCAGTAAATCCCTCAAGTCCAAGTCAGATTTGTGCAGCAAGTGTGAAGCAAATATGTGGCCATTTGTTAATAATTCAGTTGGATTCTGAAGCTGATTCAGAGTCAATCATCCGAGCATCAACAAGCCAGGAACTTTTCCCTACTGGGTGGTCACAGGCAAACAACTTCCCTCTACAACTACCAGCTCAGTACTGTCCCAAAGCCAAAAGAGACCAGAGTCCATCTTTGGTAAGTTTTAGTCATAAATTGGGTACATTAACACTTTCTTCATTCATAGTCACACTTTTTCACCTCCTCCAAAATATTTTCAACTTTTATTCCTGATTCATTCCTACATTTCTTTACTTTTTTTGGATAGCTATCAGTCTGGAACGAAATTTTCATATGTTTTCCTTCTCAGTTGGTCGTTTATATTTCTCTTCTTTTCCGTCATTAACCTTTGGCATTCCTAAATTATAAAGCCCAAGTCCAAATTGTTTTCAGTACGGTACGGGATATCATTTACTGTTCTTACCTTTTTGTTCTTACCTATTTGTTCTTACCTATTTGTTCTTACCTATTTGTTCTTACCTATTTGTTCTTACCTTTTTGTTCTTACCTTTTTGTTCTTACCTATTTGTTCTTACCTTTTTGTTCTTACCTTTTTGTTCTTACCTATTTGTATCTTTACAGGATTGAGTCAAGCTCGTAATGTCCCATATTTTAAATTTACTGCTTATATACTGTAAAATACGGACGTTAAACGAAAATAATGATGATGATGATGATGATATTATATATACTGTATCGCCCTCAGGATCAAAGCCAGAAGAGTGAGGAGACAACCCAGTCAGTGGAGTCTATAGTGATTGGTGGTGGTGGTGGAGGGAGTCAGAAGTCTATGTGGTGTCCTCGCCTCTATGTCAACCATTGGTGCTACACGGGACCATACCTCAGCAAGTCTAAAGTCGGTCAGTACACACTAATAGTTTGTAATGTTGGTTTTAATTCCTTGATGCATTGATATAGAGAATGAGTAATATGATAGATGAAAATAATTATATTGTATGTGTTTAGTCAAGAAAAAAAACAGAGTGAAAATACAAATAATATGATAAATGAAAATATAATGTATGTGTTTAGTAGAATGAATAATATGATCAATGAAAATATATATAATGTATGAGTTTAGTCAAGAAAAAAAAAACAGACTGAAAATACTGTGTATGTACTTTTTCATTGTCCATATTATTTTGTTACAGCCAAGCAGTCTCAGAGCGTGGGTCCCGGTACAGTGGAGCTGGTGTTACGTAAAGTGCTGGCCATGACCATCAATGCTGCCTATATACCCACACGCGTCCTGAGGGAAATACAACGCAACACTCCAGACCCTTCCACCTTACCATCAACCTGGCGACTCACACCATTCAAGGCAAAGTAAGTCCATCTCCAGCCACCATCACCCACCATTTGTGATTAATCAGAGTATCTGGTAAATAACATTGTGTGTGTAATTTACTGTTCACTTTGTTTGTTATTATAGACTACTGTTTACTGAGTGACCCATTTATATGTCTCTGTTTATACATGCAAATAACATTGTGTGTGTAATTTACTGTTCACTTTGTTTGTTATTATAGACTACTGTTTACTGAGTGACCCATTTCTATGTGTGTGTTTCTACAGGTTCAAACGGTACAACTACACTGCCAACTTAGCTGTGGCTACAACTGCCAGTGATGTGAGTGACTTCCTGTACTCTATCTGTCAAACTCTACAGTGTTGCCCCAATCTGTGGTCTCCAGTGGCCTCAGGGGAGAACTGTCCACTGCTTTGTACTGCCCAGGTCAGCAACTTGCAATAATTATGCTTCAAAATGTTTATGAACTGACTTATGAAAGATACAGGCATTATTAAATGGAAAAAATGTAAATGAGTTACTGAAACTGCATAATTTATCCTGTATACTGAATTATTGTTCTGGTCTTGGTTAATGTTGCAGATGTTGGTACCAGGAAGCCAATCGTCCGGGCTGCGAGGGAGAGGAAGACTTTCACTCAATAGAGGCATGAGGGGAATCTCAGGAGCGGCCAGAATCATACACAGACGCAAGAGAGGAGGACGCAAACGTCTCTTTGTACCGGTCAGAGCTAATCGACTTCTACAAACTAAATCATTAACAGGTGTGTACTGTATTACATTTGCAAACTGAATTTGTGGAAGGTAATGTTTTCACTCATATTTGTTTGTTGGTTAATGAACAAAATATCTCAAAAACTTGCCAGTTGATTTTAATCAGTCTCCAGAACTGATTGGCTATTAGTATGATAAAGAACAAATTAACTGTTGATGGTAACAATGAGGGTGAAATATGATTTGATATGTTTATAGACTATTTGTTATACAAAGTACTGTATTAAGTATAGGCCTATACCCTTCTAGATAAATAATGTTTACACTGGTACTACAACAGTTATAGTGTTGTAATTCATTCATGTTCCTTTCTCTGTAAATGAATGCCACTTTGTAAGTCTGGTGTGTGTTTGTGAGTTGGTGTTGAACTATACCTTATAATGGATGTCCACCTCATCAAAGTTGGTTCAACTAATAATTATGACTAATGATGATTTAAGAAAACCTTAAGTTGTCAGGGTATAGAGCTGTTATACATTAGCTGTATGTCATTAACATAGACGAATATTTACTCTTCATAATTTAGAATTATGTTGTGGTCCTGAAAACCTTTTTAATGGCAGTCCCTTACATGTTACAATTTTTGTTTGAATTGGTTCTGTAATTTTCTATGCTGGACAGCAGTATAATATTCAAATGTATGTGGATGGTAAGGTAATCTCTTGTAAAATTATTTACAGCATCTGCTGATGATGTAGCTGAAGATATAGAAGAGGAAGAAGAAGGTGAGCTTGATGAAGGTGATGATGATGAGTTGGTGAGTGGCTCAGATGAAGGTGACACCAGTTCCCGTAGTTCCCGTCCCACCAGTCCTTGTCTCGACCGGCGCCAACGCAAAGCTTTCTCACGTGTTGATGCCCAGGCCAGGGGCATTAAACTGACAGATTACACGACTCAGATGAAAGCTCGCCCAGGCAAAAAAAGGTTTGATCTACAGGACGGAGCGAGTGTTTCAGGGTACAGAGATGACCCCCTGGACCGTAGAGAACAGATCAAGAGGAGCAGAAAGAATGAGTTCCCAGATACTAACTCTGGGCTGGAGCCAGCCTCAGTAACTTCAGATCCTCTGGACTGGACAGTTAATGATGTGGAACAATATGTGACCGGACAACCAGCCATTTCCCATCACGCAGTCAAGTTAAAAGAGGAAGAAGTAGATGGTCGTGCCTTTCTCTTACTAAACTTGCCAACATTAGTGCAGCATCTTGGCCTTCCACACAGTTCAGCTGTGGCTCTTGCTCAGCACATTTGCAGGGTAAAATTGGCACACTTCATGTTTTTTTATAGGACTGAAACATGACCATCTTTTTCACACAAAGGTATAGCTGTTATTAATTAACCTGGAAACTCATCTGTCATGGACACCTAGTTGGAAAATGACTAATGCATTCTTCTTTCTGTTTACATGTGTGTGTGTACGGTTGATGTGAGGATATGGTTTTGGCAGATAGTTTTAATGATTGGATGACTTTCCTGACACTAACCCTCCCTCTGTTAGGTAAGAATATTGTTGTATCCAGTGAACAACATCTTCACTAACCATTGGTGAAGATCAGATATACATTTGAATGGGGCCTTCTCCACCCACACATTTTTAATACTATTAATGGAGAATGAGTGTGAGTGGACTGCCCATCCATCCCTGCTCTGCCTGGGAAACAAATACCAGGATCTCTCAGTTGAAAACCAAGTACACTTGATGTTGTGCCATGGGACACCCTGACATGACTAATGTAATAATATATAACATATGAAACCGTTAACTGTGTAGTGTTTTGTTAATATTACTTATGTATATAATGCAATTTGTATTTATTGTAATTGTAAGTACTGTAGTGCATAGGCCTACCTTTTATATGTGGTAACATTCTATCAGTACATTAAATATTACACTTAATTTTGTCTGTATACGTTATTCTGTTTTACTGATTATCAGTAAAATACATAGACTACAGTATAATAAAATTTGTATCCCCTACTCATTATTGTACAAGAATGTATGATTCTGTATATCAGAGAAAAGAGTTACAATTCTACAATATATTTCATCTATACCAATATGTGGCACTTGAGTCCATCTGTCCATTACGGATGGCTAAACAGTTGAACCAAGGGGGCTGAATATTGGTCCTATGCTATGTAGGTAACTTGGCAGAAGAGAGGACAGATGGCACCAACTTCAGAGGTTGACAAATATACAATGATATGTTTGTGTCATTTTTGATTAATAGGATATAGACTTATTGGATACCATAATAAAAATCTGGTTACTAGATTATTGTATAAAAAGAATCTGGTTACAACATTACTTTTCCACTGGTTGTTAACCGACAAACATTTGTTCATAGAACATACTACTTTAACAGATATCAAACAAAATTATTTTACAGGAAAGATAGTAATATTCCAAAAAAATGTATATGTACTGTACTGTATAATTATTATATTGTGAATGAGTAGAAAAAATGAGCAATAACAAACTTCAGTACATATTGGAAGCAATTTTATACATACACCCGTGTATGAATAATAACTAATTTTTAATACTGTACAGTATTTCTTATGCTCAATTTAGACAGTAAGATCCTGTGTTACTGTCTAAGGCTGGAATGTCTGTCTGTCTGTAGAAATATGTTCATTAAAAATATACTTTCACACAGATTTAAAAATTTGATTTTTGTTAAATCTTTTTCTATATTAAACAAATTATAATGATATACTCTGGTGCACAGCTAAAATTATTATATAATATTTACAAACTCATAATCTTCATATTCTTTCCCTTAAACTGTACAGTCGTGATCCATAATAATCATCCAATGATAATCCTGTATAAGTTTTATAGTTTTCCTTTGTAAGCTGTGAAACATTCCAATAATTTGGTCGAGCAGCATTTTCTAATTCACTTCAATCCGATACTCGCTATTTAAAACAATAACATCATATGAGAACGTCAAAATATTAGATAGCAACTTGTTTGAGTTCACCATATGTGGATGATTATTATTGACCAAGACTGTACAGTACATCCATATATACAACCACTAAAAGTTTCCTCAACACATTAATTTAAAAACATTGCACTAGGGAATACAAACTGGTTATCCAGATCCATCTGAAGTATCACAGCCTAAGATTTAATTCCCATATATCAATGAGAAGGCACACTCTGTAACAAACATGAACTGGAGAAACTTTTTTCAAGTGCAACCTCTTTCAACACACACACACATCCCAAACCAATTGGAGAAGGAGAGGGGTAAGGAGTAAGGTGGTATGGGGGCATGATGGGACTGGGAGTAAAGTGGTAAAGAAATATAGTATTGTACAGGACTATGCTGAGATCCATATTGTGATATGGGCAAGATTTAAATCTGTGAATGCATAATTATACAGTAACCTGTGAATGCATAATTATACAGTAACCTGTGAATGCATAATTATACAGTAACACTTAAGACATTCTCCAAATAAACAAGATTAAGAGACTATCTAGACCTAAAATACAAGACATATTTTAGATTGAAGTGCAAAATTGTTATAGACCTACCCTACAAGTATTATTTGTGCATGTTAAATGACAATAATATGACCCTTTCCTGGCTTCTGTTTCAGATTGCATATTGTTATGTACAGTTGTAAATATTAGTTTTTCATCTGTATAGTTTTTCTTCATATTGTATACACTTCATATTAATAAACATACTACTACAGACAATAATTTTCTTTAATGATATAACTTCCATCAAGGCACTGTGCACATTTTTCATGTGTTTTAAGAGCCAAAGACAAAACTTTGTAATTTTCTATCAATCAAGAATGTAATAAGAAGAGTTACCAATCATATCACAGAAAGAACCAAGTAATTTGTTACCATCATCACCAAGACCCCAGAGTCTCTCCTATGTAAAGGTGGGAAGGTCCAGTAAACATAAACAGTAAATAGATAAAGAGATAAAAGAGTGGTTGGTGAAACAGTCGTCACTTACATTCATTTCTCCTTTCATCATCATCATTTTCGTTTAACGTCCATATTTCCCATTTAGGATGGGGTTGGACGGGCGATGACTGTTCTCCACATCTGTCTATCTTGTACCATATGTTCTTCTATTCCCATTAAATTCATATCTTCCATTACACACCCTCTCCACTTTTTCTTGGGCCTTCCCACCGGTCGCCGGCCCTCGACTCTCACCTCCTCCACCTCACTCATCACCCCCCTCCGCTCTTCTCACATGTCCAAACCATCTCAGTCTTCTCTGCCTCAACCTAACAGAAAGGTCTTCAACCCCACACATCTCTGCCACTTCACTGCTAGACCTCCCATCTTGCCACCTTATTTCTGCCATGCATTCTACGGTCACAGCTGCGTATAACCTCGCATAAAAAGAGAGGAGAGTGTATATGAACCTAAAGCATATAATTATTATATAGTAGCCACCACTCAGGATGTAACCAATGGAGTCACTCCATCTAATATGAATGTGAAGGGAACTAAAACTATGACTGCCAGTACTGGGACCTGTTGTCTATAATACTCAAGGCTGTGTGTGTGTGTGTGTGTGTGTGTGTATGTGTGTCCATCCATACTTGTGTTTTGGTAAATAATGTTCAATCAAATGGCTGGTGATAAATTGTCCACAGTTGCTATCACACAGTTAACCTTGTGAATGATGCATTAGTCAATCAGAAATATCAGACTACACACCATCTAAAAAAGGAGGGAATTAAACTTATAAATGCATGTAAAATAGAATACTATAGAGAGAGCTGATGGTGTCACAATGGGGGCTAAGAAATCACCTCAAACCCATTCTCAACTTCAAAATGACTAACAACATGTGACTCAAAGGATTCCTGAGGTACAATCATAGGGAACACTGCATTACACATTGGACATATACGATCCTCTTCCTCCTGTCCGGCCACTCCTCCCCCCCTCCCCACGACACCACCCAGGGAAGGGTCAGGTGAAGTACTGACTGTACGTGTGTCAGGTCGTGTCATGTCACTGCTGCCTCCACTGCCTCCTTCACGACCTTCATCATCACTCATCTGATGATATCATATGAACACCAGACTTATTTATCATGAGTACAGTTTTCATTAACAGAAATTTATTGTATACAGTACACTCTCCTCTCTTTTTATGGTAGGTTAGGTTCCTGAAGGGGTCGCATAAAGTGAATTTAGCATAAAGTAAATTGTACATTTCCATAAGAAATAATGGTACTTTAACTTGAAAATTGAGCCTCCTTGTTCGTGTTATTTTAAGAGTTCGTGTAAATTGCATTTGTTTATTTTTTTTCATGATACGCACTATTTCAAATTCGCATAATTTAAACTCACATAAAAAGAGAGGAGACAGTACTGTAAAATACACAAGAAAATACAGCGAGCAAGGCGCATGAAAGACATACTGTATAGTTATATATTAAAAATTCCTTTACCAATATAATATTTTAGTATTATGTAATGTACCCTGTTTAAGGGGAGGGTATAGTTTTGACATATTTGGAGATTATGATTCCTCCAAACTATTCCAGGCAACAGGATACCATTATTTTTCTTCATCTGGGTCTATTTCCTGGCATACTTAGGAGGAATCAAGGCACTCCAATCTGTCAAAAGTATACTTTCCCTTTAAGGATATATTTACTCTCCAACTTACATACCTTTGTGAAAAGAAGATGGACTCGCACCAATGTTCATAGAAAACAACTTAAATTTCATAAAGGAAAGAAAAGTGGAAGCATCATGGAAAATCCCATCAGAAACAAATAGAAAAAAAATAAGTAGTAATATGATTAGGCTGAATCATAAGTTTGTTTGACTTATAGTTGTTTGTTTTACAGTCGTTTAGTTTATAGTCATATGTTTATAGTTGTTTGTTTTATAGATGATGGATATTATTAACCATTAGGCTGAATCATTAGTTTGTTTGGTTTAGTCATTTGTTTATACATGTAGTTGTTTGGTATATAGTTGATGGATATTATTAACCATTAGAATGAATCAATCTTGTGACAGAAAAATATAATAAAAAACCACAAACCTGCACTTGTCTCCAATCAAAGGGACTTGTTGGTCTGTCCTCTAACACACTTCCTCCCATGTTGACATTGTTACTGTCTCCTCCACTGTCATCGGTCAAAGCTCCACTGCCAACGATAAAAAAACAAAACAACTTTCATTAATGTTCCTGACAATACTAAAGTCTGTTCAAAACTTGTGTTCCGTTGGCCTCTTATGCTTAGATAGATAGAAATAGATAGATAGATAGATAGACAGATAAAAGATAGATAGAAATAGAGACATAGATATAGATAAAAAGTTATAGATAGAAATAGATATAGATATAGATATAAAGATATACAAGCTATTTCTCATATACAGGGTGTCCGGAATTTTTTGCCCGTAAATTTGGCAAATGCATGCTTTATTAACTCTGAAAAGAAAATACTCTATTGATGTGATTTTTTTTTTTTTAGTTTAGCGGTAATCGAGACATTTAATTAAGGGGGTGTGGGAATTAATAAAGCATGTATTTGCCAAATTTTCGGGCAAAAAATTCCGGACACCCTGTATATAGACTGCATGTTCAATCCTTCATTCAACAAATCTTTACACTTTGATTTAGTTCACATTATCTTGTACCAAACATAGTAACATAGACATTCTGTGAGACTAATGAATGAGAAATACTGTACTGCAATAGTATGATGAAAATGAAAACTATAAAATTAAACAAGTTATGAAAAGGAATATAAATAAGAGAGTTGGTGAGTGAACATTACAATGGTTGTGTAGTAACCATGCCAGTCAAGAAAAAAACACTAAATCAAAATCACACATACACTCTCCTCTCTTTTTATGAGAGTTTAAATTATGCGAATTTGAAATAGTGCGTATCATGAAAAAAAATTAAATAAATGCAATTTACACGAACTCTTAAAATAACACGAACAAGGAGGCTCCATTTTCAAGTTAAAGTACCATTACTTCTTATGGAAATGTACAATTTACTTTATGCAAAATTCACTTTATGCGACCCCTTCACCAACCTAACCTACCATAAAAAAAGAGGAGAGTGTACCCCATTCAGGTCACGAGCTAATAAGCAGTAAAGTATCTACATATTTATGATAGTAGTAATATAATCTCTTCTAAGAGTACATTACAGAAGGTGTAACATGTACAGCCACAATAAAATATCCATCCACACTTTCCTTCCATGCTACAAATAAATCAGTATCATCATATCAAAATATAATCATACAACAACACCTTACATCAACTCAACCCCCTCAATTATTATTATGAGGTGCTGCAAAATCATACACGTGTTGTTCTTTATTACCAAGATATTTACTATGATGGAAGGACAGTGTGGGTGGATATTTGCTTGTGGCTGTACACTACTTTCTACAGTGTTGATATTGTATTACCATGCATACACAGTGTTAAAATATCTCACTTCTATTGTGTAATACATATGAATTGCTTATAACTGTATCAGGTTCAGATGCTCCGACTGCTTCCTGAACAAATTAGCATTATTAGCCATCTAAAAAAAAAAAAAAAAAAAAAAAAAAAAAAAACTGTTTCCATGTTTTGTTAAGGGGGTGCGGAAGTAGGGGGACAGGCTTGGGGGGGACTAGGGGGACAGGTTTGGGGTGGGTAGAAAGCCTGTCCCCTATTCCCGCACCCCGCTAACCCACCCCAATCCTGTCCCCCTACTCCCGCACCCCTCAAAAAAAACCCTAAACCCCCCCAAGCGTGTCACCTATTCCCGCACCCCATTAATTAAACCACAAACTAAAGTGCAATGTATTTGAATGTACTGAAAACATTTATTAAAGAGGAGCCATCACTGAATCACATTTCAATCACTGGCAAACGTTGACACAAATTCACGAGTCAATCTAAAGTTCTTGCCAAATTTACCCTGCCAGTCAGACATCACAGAAAACTGATAATTCAGTCTGACTCTTTTTTCTACCTGGAACAGAGAGACTGATTGGACGGAAATTTCCTTTATTCTTCAATTTAAAACATGTTAATGTTAATGGAGAAAGAAATGAAAGTGTGTACGAAAGATGTGGTATGAGTGAGTGTGGAGTGGTAATGTTCAAATATAACTGTAATCTCCAAATATAACTCTGTAATGTTCAAATATAACTTTGTAATCTACAACTATTTGGTGTTGGTGGAAAACTAACCTTAGTGACTGGTGGACTACTGGTCAATAGAAGTCAAAGAAAAGTCAAACTACACATCATAATAATATAGTAATCATATATACAAACTGTGCCAGTGTGCTGAGTCACATGATCAACAAAAGTGTTTGGAATATCATAACAAAGTAAAAATTCAGCTTAGATGATCCCTGTTAATCTTGCAACAGAATTGTACAGTTGCCAAAAAAGGTATTGCGACAACTATTGATACAACATGAAATACATTAATGTCCATAGTTGTTTGTAGGGATTATAAGTATGTATTACAGAAGGATATGTATATTTCCTTCTGTTATACATGCATATAGTTCCTACAAATAGTTGTGGATATTACTATGGTTAAAGTTCTGTCAAAATTTGTCGCAATACCTTTTTTGGCAACTGTACATATGTATGTAAATAAGGATATTCAGTAGCCTATCAGTATTGTACAGCACATTGTTTGCAACTGTAAGAATGTACATCAAAGAGGTCCAAACACTTTATATGATCCGTAGACTAGAGGTTAAAATAACGTACACAATCATGCCACCAGCAGAAGTGAGGTTAGAGTTGATAACAGACCCACACGTTGCCAGTCGACTCTGACACGTTCCATCTTCCTCCTCCACGTCTAGGTCCTGCCTTGTGTTGTGACCAGAGGATGGTGTCAGGGTGAGGGTGGATAATGCTCGGTCTTGTTGTCCCAAGGTACCGTCACTAGGCTCACAGTCTGGGTTATATCATTATTAGGTAACATTATAATAAACATAGGAGAAGAATAGCTGGATTTTGACACATTAAAGGGATGTGGGAGTAGGGGGACAGGCTTGGGGGGTTTTTGGGGGGTGCAGGAGTAGGGGGACAGGCTTGGGGGGGTTTAGGGGGGTGCAGGAGTAGGGAGACAGGCTTGGGGGGGTTTTGGGGGGTGCAGGAGTAGGGAGACAGGCTTGGGGGGGTTTTGGGGGGTGCGGGAATAGGGGGACAGGCTTTCTACCCACACCAAGCCTGTCCTTCTATTCCCACACACACCCCAACCCCCCCTCAAGCCTGTCCCCTACTCCCACACACCCTTAATTGAATTCTCATTATCTGCACTTCATAATTAATGCAATGTAGAGTTGTAATGAGATGTTGATTTTCTTTTGCTATTATAAGCCTTAAATCATTACTTGCTCTTGTCAAATTTACTTCCGATATTTTATCACCAAGTCTCCTTTGACTGTTCCAACTTTGTGTCATCTATCAGCAGAATTTTAAGGCAACACTGGCAGGAAGTGACTTAATCTCTTGAATGGGTAGCCTGACTGGACTGTAATTTGCTTTATTCTTTAAATGTAAGCATAATATTGGTAACTTTGTTTCTAAAAGAACTACATTATAATGTGCCATTGTTACTACCATAGGGTTACACATACATACATACAGAAATTGTACCATTTTTACAGGGATTTTTTCATAAATAAATAATATGTATATAATATTATATAACTGTGTTTCCAGTTGTACTACAAATATAAGAATGACTTACCATTATGTGTGTTGTGTTGTGATGGTAATGAGAATGTATGTAAGAGAGGTGAGAGTAAGAGAAGGCTATGATGTTGTTCTTGTAGTCCAGACAAGAGTCTTCTCATACGTCTGGTGGCTGTCTGTACGGATGAGGCCACTTCAATCTCTTCACCTTCATCACCAATACACCAATCTGAGGCTAGAGTGTCAGTACTCTTGCCTATCTGTACATATACATACATACAGTGTCAGTATACATACATAGTGTTAGTACTCTTGCCTATCTGTACATATACATACATACAGTGTCAGTATTCTTGTCTATCTGTTATATACATACATAGAGTGTCAGTATTCTTGCCTATCTGTACATATACATACATACAGTGTCAGTATACATACATAGAGTGTCAGTACTCTTGCCTATCTGTACATATACATACATAGTGTCAGTATACATACATAGAGTGTCAGTATTCTTGCCTATCTGTACATATACATACATAGTGTCAGTATACACACATACATAGAGTGTCAGTATTCTTGCCTATCTGTACATATACATACATAGTGTCAGTATACACACATACATAGAGTGTCAGTATTCTTGCCTATCTGTACATATACATACATAGTGTCAGTATACATACATACATACATAGAGTGTCAGTATTCTTGCCTATCTGTACATATACATACATAGTGTCAGTATACACACATACATAGAGTGTCAGTATTCTTGCCTATCTGTACATATACATACAGTGTGTCAGTATACATACATACATACATAGAGTGTCAGTATTCTTGCCTATCTGTACATATACATACATAGTGTCAGTATACATACATACATAGAGTGTCAGTATTCTTGCCTATCTGTACATATACATACATAGTGTCAGTATACATACATACATACATAGAGTGTCAGTATTCTTGCCTATCTGTACATATACATACATAGTGTCAGTATACATACATACATACATAGAGTGTCAGTATTCTTGCCTATCTGTACATATACATACATAGTGTCAGTATACATACATACATACATAGAGTGTCAGTATTCTTGCCTATCTGTACATATACATACATAGTGTCAGTATACATACATACATACATAGAGTGTCAGTATTCTTGCCTATCTGTACATATACATACATAGTGTCAGTATACATACATACATACATAGAGTGTCAGTATTCTTGCCTAATTAACCAAATAGACAAACTTTACCTGGTCATAATCATCATCAAGTGAAGTGTGGAACCTGGTGGTAAGATCCTCAAAGCTATCTAGATCATCTGTTGAAAAAAAAGTGAATAAATTGAGCCACCATTTTGTATTATTATAAGTGTATGAAGTGTATGAAAAGTGAATAATGTGTTTAAAAGTGAATAATGTGTTTGAAAAGTGAATAATGTGTTTGAAAAGTGAATAATGTGTTTGAAAAGTGAATATTGTGTTTGAAAAGTGAATAATGTGTTTGAAAAGTGAATAATGTGTTTGAAAAGTGAATAATGTGTTTGAAAAGTGAATAATGTGTTTGAAAAGTGAATAATGTGTTTGAAAAGTGAATAAAGTGTTTGAAAAGTGAATAATGTGTTTGAAAAGTGAATAATGTGTTTGAAAAGTGAATAATGTGTTTGAAAAGTGAATAAAGTGTCTGAAAAGTGAATAAACTGTCTGAAAAGTGAATAAAGTGCTTGAAAAGTGAATAAACTGAGGTATTACTGTATGTTGTATTATAAGTGTATAAAGTGTTTGAAAAGTGAATAAACTGAGCCACTATTTTGTATTATTATTATTATTATTATTATTTAAAAGTTAATAAATTGAGCCACTATTCTGTATTATTATTATTATTATTATTATTATTTAAAAGTGAATAAACTGAGGTACCACTATTTTGTATTATTATTTTGTATTATTTGTATTATTATTAAGTGTATAAAGTGTTTGAAAAGTGAATAAACTGAGCCATTTATTTTGTATTATTATGAGTGTGCAAACTCTTGTTACAATAATGATGATAACAATAACAATAATAAAGGAACAATAGTACTAAAAAAAAATATGAGTTGTGATGAAATAACTCGAGAATAATCAATCAATCAATCAATCAATCATATATACCAGTACCTGTGTCTGGAATAATCAATCAATCACTCAACCAACCAATCAATCAATCAACCAATCAATCAATCAAATCAATACCTGTGTCTGGAATAATCTTGGTTCTATGTGATGTGAGTTGAGATAGGTGACAAGCCAAGCCTCCACCACCTCCCCCAGGCAGAGCTCTCACCTGTGTGGCTATCTGGTCCATCTTCTCTCTTAGTCGTGTGTTCTCCTCGCTCAGAGACGTGACCTGGGGTTGACGGAGGAAGGGATGGGGGGGAGGGATGGGTTGACGGAGGAAGGGATGGGGGGTGGAAGGAGCCATTAGATTAGAATTAGAAGCCTCCAGTTTTCATACACGATCACAGGGCCACCTAAAACTCAGAACAGACGAGTATATAATCACACATAGTCATCTCTCTCTCTCTCTCTCATACACCTTTCCTTCCATTTTGTCTCTCTCATTATATAATACCTTTTTGGTGAGTTTTCTGTTGTCGTGAGCAGAGCGGGCAAGTTGTCGTGCCAGGCTCATGTTCTCAGTGGACATGGCCGAAAACCTCTCCTTCAGTGAACAACATTCCTGGTGTTTGCTGTGAATCTCGTGGTTTAATTGGAGGTTCTTCTCTCGTAGCTTGATGCTGTTCTCCTGTGGTAAGAGTTAGGTTCAACTAAATCTCACTTCACTTATTTTGTTTCTCTTTTCCAACTTTCTGCAATTACTCAGTTACCGTATATTAAACACATTATATGCACAAAATTATACATCAATGTTGTTCTTCTCTGCATTATCACTAAAACTATCAATCTATCTATCTATCTATAGCTCTGGCACCTCGTTCCCTTCGAGAACGTCCTCTAAGGGGGTGGTCATGGCAGAAGTGTCTCCAGTTTTCCCTGTTCCAAAACTCCCTCCTTACTTGTTCAAACCCTCCCCTGCCCCTCATGTTTCTCTCCTTTACATACTCTTCCACTCTGTTCTGCCCTCTAACCAGTGGTCTGCCTCTCACACCAGGTGCCACAACTTTACTTCCATACACCTTCTTTACAAACTCCACACCTTTCATTCTCTCTACATGTCCAAACCACCTCAGTGTATTACACTTCACTCTCTCAACCACTCCACACTCAATACCAGTTGCCTTCTCACTCATATCACATCTCTTATACACACTCTCATTACTTTCTCCATCCCACCTAGACACCCCACATGCTCCTCTCAAGTAACTCATTTCCACAGCACCTATTCTAGACTGATGAGCCCTACTCCATGTCCATGTCTCTGATGCATATGTCAGTGTTGGCAGGAATATACTGTTCCTCAGTCCCCTCTTCACCTCCATACTCACACTTCTACCCTTCATAATCCTTCCCAATGATCCTATGACCTGTCTACCCTTCACTGCTCTCTCCCTAATTTCTCCTTTCTATCTGATGTTATAATAGCTTACCTGTAACTTTCCAATCTCTCCAAAAAGTTCTGACTTGCCAGTGATGAGTCTGGAGTTGTCATCTTCAATCAGAGCCATTTTCTTTTGTAGTTTGTGGTATCGCTCCTTCATATTCCTCAAAGCAACCTGACGTTTTAGGCAGAAAAAAATAAAAAAAATCAAAACATGTTGAATACTAATTTAATCTCAACCTTATGGCTATAATTATGTATTATAATAACTTTACTCAACCTTTGAAAACTCCGGGAAACACACAACTTACAGAATATTGTTCCATATGTAATTACGTAAGAGGCAAAAACATTTTCATCCCACAATCACTTTTTTTATGTACAGTACAATGTTTTATGTATCCCACAATCACTTTTTTTATGCACAATGTTTCATCCCACAATCATTTTTTTTATGTACATTTGCCCAAGAAAAGAATGCAACCAAATTTGCTGGAGTGTGGCAATGTCTGGCAGCTGCTCCAAAGTAAACACTCATATTTTATCAATGGATCACTCAGAACCTATAACCGTTGTATGGATGAATATAATTAGCTGAAACCAATAACATCCATCCATACAAAGGTGGTAGGTTTCGAGTGATCCATTGATAAAATACCAGTGTTTACTTTGGAGCACCTGCCAGACATTGCCACACACCAGCAAATTTGGTTGCAGTCTTTTCTTGGGCAAATGTACAATGTTTTATCCCACAAAAACTTTTTATATGCACAAGTACCCCTCCACATGTTATGCTAAGTATGTGACATTACCTGTAGAGCATAAGTTGAGCCTGAAGCATCTATGTTATAATTGTGGCTGGTATCTGGAGTACGAGGGCTGCTGGCTGGACTACTGAGGGGAGAGTTTCTGTCTAACACACTCACTCCTCCAGGCAACACACGACTAAAACACATAACAACACACCACACAATAAATGGTAAAACTAGGAACATTAATACTGTAGCCTATCCACTTTTAATGGGGTATGGGAATAGGGGACAGGCTTGGGGGGGTTTAGGGGTGTGTGGGTGGGTTTTGAGGGGTGTGAGGGGGATTTTGGAGTGTGTGGGAATAGGAGACAGGCTTGGGGGGGTTTTGGAAGGTGTGGGGGGGGGGTAGGGGGGTGCGGGAGTAAGGGTGACAGGCTTGGGGGGGTTGGTTGGTTGCGGGAATAGGGGGACAGGCAAAGGGTTACAATACTGTATGTAAAGTTTAACTTCACATAAATGACATTCACATAGAGTAACCTCAAAGATACCTAATTCATATACCAGTACACTCTCCTCTCTTTTTATGTGAGTTTAAATTATGCGAATTTGAAATAGTGCGTATCATGAAAAAAATTAAATAAATGCAATTTACACGAACTCTTAATATAACACGAACAAGGAGCCTTAATTTTCAAGTTTAAGTACTGTACTGTACCATTATTTCTTATGGAAATGTACAATTTACTTTATGCAAAATTCACTTTATGCAACCCCTTTACGAACCTAACCTTAAATAAAAAAAGAGGAGCGTGTACTGTATTAATATTTCCTTATTCATGCCATATATAGTATAATGATAACATGCTCCCTCTAGGCCTTAGTCTGTTTACAAATGTTCACAACTTGTAGTATATTTTCTGGGCAATTACCTCACTGTGTTTTTCCTTGGTTCCTGTCTGGTAGTGGATGTAGTAGTAGTGGTGGTAGTGGTAGTGGTAGTAGGTATCTCCTGGGAGGTAGTGAGGGGTTGGTCTGATGTGTTGTCTTCTCTTGATGCCAACAGACTGGCCCCTTCCACTACCAACTCAGCCATAATAACAACTGCACAAGGAGGACACACACACACACATATACACACATACATAACACAACTGTATATTCAAAAATGTACTGTACAGCCACAATCAGATATCCATCCACACTTTCCTTCCATTGTAGTAAGAACAACATGTGTATGATTTTGCAGTACCTCATAATAATAATAATATTAATAATAATCTTGGTAATAAAGAACAACATGTGTATGATTTTGCAGTACCTCATAATAATAATAATATTAATAATAATCTTGGTAATAAAGAACAACACGTGTATGATTTTGCAGTACCTCATAATAATAATAATAATCTTGGTAATAAAGAACAACACGTGTATAATTTTGCAGCACCTCATAATAATAATAATTGAGGGGGTTGAGTTGACATAAGGTGTTGTTGTATGATTATATCTTGATATGATGATACTGATTTATTTGCACGATGGAAGGAAAGTGTCGGTGGATAAATATTTGATTGTGGCTGTACATAAACAACTTCATTACTAATTGACTGTGGGTTGAGGATTAGGATTGGGGAGGTAATGATTGGTGATCCTATTTCTAAAAGTGTCAAGAGTGTCCAGGGCTATTAACTAACTTATATGTGATGGGAGATGATTCCACTCTTGAGATCACTGTATCACTTCACTGTACTCCACACACACAATTCTGGCAACACTTGTGATTACATACTACATGCTTTCTGATAAGATTTACTGATTAAGTATTGTAGAAGAAAAAATGATGATGATAGTCCTCCTTCAAAAATATGAACCTTTTTCAGTACTATACGGGGTAACTTAGCCTAACTTAACTAATTCAAATCTTTCAGTTGGAATACATATTTATATAATTATACGATATATATATAATCAATTATATAAAATTGTGGTGGTAAAACACTTAACTTAAACCTAACGTTACAGTATTCTATGTATAACTTTACTAACAAGGGTTATATAAACGAATTCTAACTCAATTTACAGCCTAGTTAAACAAGATTACCTTCAAAACAGGAATCACGGTAATAACTACACAATGGGAATTTCCTGAAATTAGTTCAAGTTATTAGTCATTATATTCATCTAACTAGACTAACTCCAGTCAATATTTAACACACCTCACCTCTTGTTAGTCATTTTACCATCAGAAGCTTTTGTAAATCCACTTATGGATGATATAAAGCGTGTAGGAATGACATTATTTGTGTTTTGTTGTCTGAGTAAAGTAATCAAGGACGTTTCCAACACCCCAATACATAAATAACATAACTTCCTAAAAGTCACACACTTTATAGGATCCAATGCTAAGATTCCAGGTTCCAGTCTTTGTTATCGTTGATCTAAGGAGCTTTATATAGGATTGGATTTCTTTTATACATTCAGTGGTGGGTTGTGTTGTTTCATCTATACTGCATTTGTTTATGTGGGGGATACAATGTTGCAACTATTTTTTCATAGGTGCCTAATTGATTATTGGTTTCTTTCTTCGGATATAACTATTATTTTTGTAATTTAGAGCTCGTTATTAGGAAGAGATTTTTTTTTATCGACAAAAGTAACGTCCAATAATGATTTACTGGATTAATAATAAAGCCCAATATTTTAATTAAGGATATAACATCTCTGATTAATCTCATCATTTTTTTTAATACAGTATAAAACTATCTTGCTGAATTTTACATGGAAATTAAAAGAAGTCGAATTGTTGTCGGATGCAAGTTTATTATTCACAGTACAGTTATGCCATTGCAAGTTACACCTTACCATTATATGAAACTCCCAACTCCTCTTCAATATTTATAAGGTCGAGGAATGGCAGGGGAAGTTTCCCCCCCATGAAATTACAACGCTGGCATGAACTATTAATTAAAGGCTCTTACTTTATCTCTTAACAAAGGTTGACAACTTTTACGTTTGATTATCACCAACCGAACTCTGTACTGCAGAAAAAAATCTCAAATATTTTACACAGTTACAAACTTACAATTCAATAATTAATTAAGTCACGAGAGTACTATTAATTAAAACCTAACTAATGATTTTAATTTAATTAAGGCATTATAAGTTGCAAGGAAGGGCTTTACATTAATTACGTTAAATATATATCAGACAATAAAAAAATATACTACTTATAAAATATACTACTTAAAAAATATATTAATAAAAATATACTGCTTACAAATATACTACTAATATAATATACCGGTACTACTTAAAAAAAATAATTATATACTATAAAATGAATGTAAATAAAAAAGTCGAGGTTTGATGTTTGTTGTTTTGGTTGAGACTGACGAGCGTCCAGTCACCATCACATCACCTTGTTATTATTATTATTATTATTATTAGTTGTATCTTCACTTCACCTGGTGGAGGACATTAATTAGTGCTGTGTGAGGCTGTTAATTCATTACTTATACGCCATGCCGGCTTATAATGGTAAAGTAATAACGTTGATTTAAGTTAGTTGGTTATTGCAGGATTTTTTTTATTTAACTTACTTTTTCGTCTTTTATTTTTTTTGTATTATTAGTTAACTTTGATATTGATATTTTATTTATTTATTTGGTACATTTACACAAGTACTGAGTTCACTGTATTGTATATTTAAGTACAGTTAATTAAATGCTTTGTAGGAATATTTTTACAAGTTGCCACAACTCGATTTCGAAAATTTTACTATTACCAGTGTGTATATTTCAGTATTACAAACAACTTTTCTATATACCATTTCTTCTGCAAATGCTGCATAACAGTAGTTACCTCTTATAGTTAGGTCCCGGTAGTCTGCCCTGGTTAGGTCCCGGTAGTCTGCCCCAGTTAGGTCCCGGTAGTCTGCCCCAGTTAGGTCCCGGTAGTCTGCCCTGGTTAGGTCCCGGTAGTCTGCCCCAGTTTTTTTTTTTGTTTCAGTCAAAGTGAAATATTAGTATGATTTTTCTAACTTAACTTAAAAAATAATTGTTTTTATGTTTTTTCAGTGAAAGTGAAATGGGGGAAGGAGTTGTACCCCGACATAGAACTGAACACGGGTGAACCTCCAATGGTGTTCAAGGCCCAACTGTTCGCCCTCACCGGAGTACAACCTCACCGCCAGAAGATAATGCTCAAAGGTGCCACCATCAAGGAAGACACATGGGATGGACTCAAGATTAAAGATGTCAGTGTGATGGAGGGATTTGCTTGATTTGGCTTGCTTGATTTGCTTGACTTGACATAATTGCTTGATTGATTGACTTGCTGACTTGACTTGACTTGACTTGACTTACTTGCTTGACTTGACTTGCTTGACTTGACTTGACTTACTTGCTTGACTTGCTTGTTTGCTTGACTTGCTTGACTTTAATTATCCAGGATATTTGTTTAATTGGTCACACAAAACATACAGTCGGCAAATAAAGTTTCATTACCATTACCATAATTATCAAAAGAGTGTATGTAATTAATGGGGTGTGGGAGTGGGGGGGTGCAGGAATAGGGGGACAGGCTTGGGGGGGGGGGGGTAGAAAGCCTGTCCCCCTATTCCTGCAACTATATATTTTGTTGGAAAAGATAGATAGGTCTATATATAGTCTTTTTCTAAATTGGTCTGGATGTTCATATATATATATTTTCCAAGTCATATATATGCTTGTGGGAAAAAAGATAGGTCTATAGCCTTTTTCTAAATTGGTCCAAAAGTTCATGATTCATTATTTTTTTGTTTTTGTTTTTTTGCATATCCCTGAGTCAGGTCTTTAGTCTTTTTCCAAATTGGTCCGGATATTCACGATTTATTTTTTTATTTTTTTCATATCTGTGGGTCTAGTCTTTTTCTAAATTCCGGATGTTCACGATTCATTATTGTTTTTTGTTTGTTTTTTTGCATATCCGTCTTTTTCTAAATTGGTCCGGATTGTTCACGATTCATTTTTTTCTTTTTTTCTTATCTGTGTGTCAGGGTGTGATGGTACTGATGATGGGTAGCAAGGAGGAAGATGTACCTGTCGAACCAACCGAAAAACCCAGCTTCATTGAGGACATGACTGAAGCAGAACGAAACTCTGTAGTGAGTACCTTACCTACCCTCTGTCTGTCTGTGTGTGTGTGTGTTTGTTTGGAAGCAGAATGTAACACTGTTGTGAGTATACTACCTTACCTACCCTCTGTCTGTCTGTGTGTGTCTGACTGAATCAGAACGTAACACTGTCCCCCTACTCCTGCAAACTCCCCCCCCCCCCCCAAGCCTGTCCCCTACTCCTGCATCCCCCAGTCCTCCACAAGCCTGTCCCCCTATTCCCGCACCCCCAAGTCTGTCCCCTATTCCTGCACCCCTCAGTCCACTCCCAAACCTGTCCCCTACTCCCTCACCCCCTGTTTAATAATAATAATAATAAATATCTTGGTTGTTCTATTTACAGTTAGAGCTTCCAGTGGGTATCAAGAACCTTGGTAACACTTGTTATCTAAATGCAGTTATTCAGTGTCTCAAGACTGTCCCAGAACTCCACAATGCTATCAAGAACTTCAAGCCTAAAAGTAAGAGGAGAAGAGATGTACAGTTGGACACATGAATGGGTGATACAGCCCATGAAGGTGAAAGATATTTGTCCCATTTGAATAACCATTGTGTGTCTATTAGCAGGTACATACTTTCTTTTTATTGCCATCCTCAATACTGACTTCTGTCTCTGCTGGTGTCTCCTATTTGGCACTATGGAACACACACACACACACACCATCCTCAATACTGACTTCTGCCCCTGATGTCTCCTATTTGGCACTAAGGAACACACACACCATCCTCAATACTGACTTCTGCCTCTCATGTCTCCTATTTGGCACTAAGGAACTTGATATTGGGAGAAATTGACCATCTTTGACTTGGGCTGTACCACCCATTCATGTGTCCAACTATACAGGGTGTCCATAAAGTGTTACCCTGATTTCAGACCTTTATTACACACAAATCAGGCTAAGACTTTATGGAAACCCTGTATTTACAACTAAAGGTTTATATACTTCAGCAGATTCCTTCAACTTTTGTTACTTGCTCTTCATAATTTTCTATTTTTTTTACATCAGCTGGTTCTAGAATTGTGTATAAGGTGATTAATTTTCTGCATTTCAAATTATCATAATATTTGTTTAGATATTTGCTTTTGTCTCTTTCTTCCTTCACAATCTCAGAAAAAAAGTACTTCATTTGCAGTCAGTTCAGCTGGACCGATAAAGAATCTATTTGGTAATTGTACAGGTAGGACGATAATATCCCCGTGGAGCACAACACAACACAACACACAAAGAGGGAAGGAACACAGGAAAACACAAAGCATTTGTTTTTTTGGACATGTAAAGAGTGGACTTACTAGGTGGGATGGAGAAAGTAATGAGAGTGTGTATGAGAGATGTGGTATGAGTGAGAAGGCAACTGGTATTGAGTGTGGAGTGGTTGAGAGAGTGAAACGTAATACACTGAGGTGGTTTGGACATGTAGAGAGAAGGCAAGGTGAGGAGTTTGTAAAGAAGGTGTATGGAAGTAAAGTTGTGGCACCTGGTGTGAGAGGCAGACCACTGGTTAGATGGCAGAACAGAGTGGAAGAGTATGTAAAGGAGAGAAGCATGAGGGGCAGGGGAGGGTTTGAACAGGGAAGACTGGAGACTTTTCTGCCGTGGCCATCCCCTTGGGGGGAGTTCTCGGAGGGAGCGAGGCATCAGAGCTATAGATAGATAGATAGTAAAGAGCCGATTATTTCTTTAGTACAGTATACTGGTACTGACTTCATTCCTTTTAACACAGAGCATTTATTTTTTGGGTCATATAAAGATTCAATAATTTCTTTAGTATACCAGTACTGACCTCTTTCCTTTTCCTCCAGAGTCAGATTCAGGTTCAAGTGAAGCAGGTGCAGCACCATTGGTTGAAGTAGAGTCTGGTTCACTGTTGACTTTGGCTATACAGAGTTGTTATCGCACTATGGATGGTGGCAAGACTGCAGTTCCTCTTGTCCTTGTCAACCTCTTCCGGTCCACTTTTCCAAGGTGAGTGTCTTCGTCATCAACATCATTTTGGTTTAACGTTGGTATTTTCCCAATTAGGATGGGGTTGGACGGGCGATGACTGCTCTCCACATCTGTCTATCTTGTACCATATGTTCTATTCCCATTAAATTCATATCTTCCATTACCCACGTTCTCCACTTTTTCTTGTTTGTTATACCAATACTAATGTTTTATTTTGATAACAGATTTGCTGAACAGGGAGAACAAGGGATGTATATGCAGCAGGATGCCTCTGAGTGTTGGACAGAGCTCATGAGGCTTCTCATGCAGGAGATTTCACCAATAAATAAGGAAAAAACCCACAAAAATTTCTCGTGAGTGTCGGATGTCATGCTTAAATATTTGAGCAAAGATATTTGTTGTTATTGATTAGTAATACTAGGGAATATTTGGGTACTTAAATAAAGAGCTTACTAATGTGTAATAAGTGTTGAGTTAAACTGTATAGGCCTAAGTGTAAAATAATATATTTAGGTTAGTTTATTTCATCTGATACTGTGAAAATAATTTCCTCAATATAAAAGCTTTTATGTAGCATAGCCTTATACTTAGTGAAAACCCAGGGAGAAGAGGTCAGGGGGCCAGGGAATTTTACCAGTTAAAATATATGCACTGTAGTGTGTAGTGTTCCTTGTTTGTGTACGGTAATCTCCATTTCCTTTGAACCCCAGGTCATCCCTCATCGATCAGTTCTTTTGTGGTGAGTACTCATGTGAGTGGAAGTGTGTGGAGAGTGAAAAGGAAGAGGTCACCACGACTACAGACAAGTTCCAGCAACTCATGTGTCATATCAACCAAGATGTTAAATATCTACACACAGGACTTGTGGCTAGGATGCAGGTGAGTTGAGTTAGGTTAAGTTTAAGTTAAAGTTAGTTGGGTTTGTACAAGTTGAATTAGGGTAGATTACAGGTAAGCAAAGTTAACTTAGACTGAATTAGATGTAGAGTTAGTGTGAGAATGTTGAGTTATCAATGGATTTACATATACAGTTTGTTTTAAACATTGCCAGATTTTTGACATATAAAATTTAATATATAGCATGCAGTGCCATGCATTTTAATATTTTTGTAATATTTCAGAGCGCTGAGTTGCAAATTTAAATTAACTGGCTTTCTATATGCGGTAGAGTTTAATAAATTTCTGTTACAGGAACAAATTACAAAGAGATCTGCAGTCTTAGATCGTGATGCTGTTTATACAAAAAAATCCAAGATCTCCAGATTACCAGCATATTTGCCTGTAGAAATGGTTAGGTAAGTGTTCTTTAAGGGGGTGTCGGAGTAGGGGACAGGCTTGGGGGGTGCGGGAATAGGGGGACAGGTTTGGGGGGGGTGCGGGAATAGGGGACAGGCTTTCATATAAGTGTTCTTTAAGGGGTTGGGGGGGTTGGGGAGTAGGGGGACAGGCTTGGGGTGGGGTGGGTCGGGGGTAGAAAGCCTGTCCCCAATTCCTGCACCCCTCCTAACCCCCCCAAGCCTGTCTCCCTACTCCCACCCCCCCAAAAAAACCCCAAGTCTGTCCCCTACTCCCACTCCCCCTTAAATGTGTTTATTATCATTTTAGGTTTATAAACTGTATAAAAAATAAGAGTGGTGTAATTTAATAGCCAATAGAGTAATATTGCCAAAAGTGAGGTAGTGTTTGAATGATACATATACACTCTCCTCTTTTTTTATTACAGGTTAGGTTCCTGAAGGGGTCGCATAAAGTGAATTTCGCATAAAGTACATTGTATATTTCCATAAGAAATAATGGTACTTTAACTTGAAAATTATGCCTCCTTGTTCCTGTTATTTTAAGAGTTCGTGTAAATTGCATTTATTTTTTATTTTTTTTCATGATATGCACTATTCAAATTCGCATAATTTAAACTCGCATAAAAAGAGAGAAGAGTGTATCACACCCTCAGTTACTCACAGTTTTAGCTGGTATAATCTGGAGTAGTAATTATGAGTACAATTTTGTATCTGCTTGAGCTCACTGTTTATAAAATTGATAAATTGTATTATTTGAGTTTGGATAATTTCACATCTTTGTTTCATATAATTTTAGGTTTTTCTACAAAGAGAAGGAAGCAGTGAATGCAAAGATACTAAAAGATGTCAAGTTTCCAATGGTTCTGGATGTGTTTGACCTGTGCACTCCTGAACTACAGAAGAAACTCACTCCCATTAGATCAAAGTATAAGGTGAGATGGTTTATGGAATCTGGGGGAAATTTAGTTGCCAATTTCCTTTCTTGGTAAATGAAAGGGTTATTAGATTTCATATATATGTGTGTGTTGGATAAAAGTGACCTGGCCTTATTAGTAAACCTTTTAAATGGCCTTAATTAATACAGCACTTATATATGACAATAAATGGTCTTATATATAAAAAGAAAATGTCATTCCATCTTCCTTTCTTTTTGTCACCATCCTCATTATCAATTGTTGAGGCACTACAGAGTGTAGGAAAAAAATGCTGTGGTAGCACTTTCTATATTGTGCTGTCCATGTTCCAATATTCCTAGCTTCCTTCAGTCCTTCTGTGTATCTTCAGGACATGGATGAACGCCAGGTAGAGGAGGAGCGAGCCCGGAAAAGAGGGAAACCACTCCAAACTGAAGATAAGCCAAAGACACGCTCCCTACCTTACTCCTTTGAAGATGGTAAGGAGTTTTATTTTTTCCTTCGAGTTCTCAGTGATGGAGAGAAGCCAAAAGTTCTCGTTATATTTCTTTGTAGTTGTGTAATTCAAGTCATAACATTAGTGATCAGATTCCTAGACAACAAACAGTCACACATCCAACCACATATTTGTGAAGAGTGCTTACCTAGCTTACAGTACAGTACTATTCATTTATTCCTGATTCCATGTAAAGTACTCTTGTCTTTCCCCCATTTGCACATTATATTATATTTCTGACAACACCTCAGACCACCAGTTAGATGGGAAAATAGAGTGGAAGAGTATGTAAAGGAGAGAAACGTAAGGGTCAGAGGAGGGTTTGAACAAGTAAGGAGGGAGTGTTGGAACAGGGAAAACTGGAGACACTTCTGCCGTGGCCACCCCCTTGGAGGGAGTTCCCGGAGGGAACGAGGCGTCAGAGCTATAGATAGATAGATAGAACCCCTTTTATTCTACCACTTACTTACTCCTCAACAGACTATGGCAGTAACAACAGTGGGTTTTACCAGCTGGAGGCAGTACTAACCCATCAGGGAAGGTCATCATCTTCTGGTCACTATGTGGGCTGGGTGAGGTGGCGTGCCGGGGAGTGGCTCAAGTGTGATGACGATGATGTCACTCCAGTCGCAGAAGAGGACATATTCAAGTTGTCAGGTGGAGGTAAGACTCTTGTTATCATCATTATCATGTTGACAGTTTACTGATTGGTTTTAAGGATAGTCAGTATTGATTGGTTTTAGCTTACAAATTCAGCAAGTATGGTTTGGGATAGTCAGTATTGATTGGTTTTAGCTTACAAATTCAGCAAGTATGGTTTGGGATAGTCAGTGTTGGTTTTAGCTTACAAATTCAGCAAGTATGGTTTGGGATAGTCAGTGTTGGTTTTAGCTTACAAATTCAGCAAGTATGGTTTGAGATATTCAGTGTTGTTTGGTTTTAGCTTACAAATTCAGCAAGTAATAATAGCATGTGTTTTACTTACTTTTTTTTTTTTTTTTTTTTTTTTTTTTTTTTTGCTTGAAAGGGGAAGTGATTGAGGTGCAAAACCCATTTTACTTTCTGTAATTCTGCTTCCTCTTGTACCTCCTGGGACTAAAGCCTCACCGCCTCATGAAAAAAGGGAGATGGGGTATTGATAATGATGATGATGAATATTTATAATTACATTTAATAATCACTCTCTCTTTCTCTCCTTCTCTCTTTCACTCTCTCCTTTCTCTCCTTCACTCTCTCCTTCTCTCTTTCACTCTCCTTCTCTCCTTCACTCTCTCCTTCTCATGTATCATGACTGTTTTGCTTTGTGTATTTCAGGAGACTGGCATTGTGCATACATCCTGCTGTATGGGCCAAGGATATTGGAAATTTTAGAGGAGGAGGAGGAGGAAGGAAAGAAGCCAGCAGAGGAAACCAAGATGGAGACAGAGTGAGAGTGGACATCTTAATTAAGGGTGTGTGGGAATAGGGGGGACAGGCTTGGGGGGTTTTGGGGGGTGCAGGAGTAGGGGGACAGGCTTGGGGTGTGTGTGGGAATAGAGGGACAGGCTTTCTACCCACACCAAGCCTGTCCCCCTATTCCCGCACCCCCCCAACCCCCCCTCAAGCCTGTCCTCTACTTCCACACCCCCTTAAATAAGTACACAGTCTCAAGTTTTGATGCCTCCCTTTGTGCCAGTTATAGACATCAAAGCCAAGGTTTTTGTGATCAATTTGGAGTCAGTGTAGGCCTCCAAACTCAGCTATAAAACACAACCTTTGTATAATTCCATATGGAGAGGTTCTGTTTCCTGACATAGTTTGGAGGCATTTGTAGCCTTCTGATTTCTCATTAAGGGGAGAGTATACTTTTGGTACATTGGAGTACCTTGATTCCTCCAAAGAATGCCAGGAAACAGGACCAGATTAACAAATATAATGGTGTTCTGTTGCTTGGACTAGTTTGAAGGAATCATTCACTACAAATTTACCAACACTGTACTTCCCCCTTAATTGGCTGATGGGTTTGATGTTCTGATGGCAGAGATCGGCACCAAATATTGAGGAGGTGATGAATGTGCAGTTGGGAACTTTAGAAGATTGTTACCCATAGAAACATCCTGTCATAAGCAGTGATCAGCAGGAAATATTTACTCATTGGATACCAAATGTTGAACCATCAAGAAAAGTATTAGGGATTATGATATTTATACAGTATTGAGAAAGTTGAAGCTAATAAAAATATCTTGTAGAACCTTAATTAAGGCATTGGTTGGTTGAGAGGTACAGTTGCCAAAAAAGGTATTGTGACAACTATTGATACAAAATTAAATATATTAATGTCCATAGTTGTTTGTAGGGATTATAAGTATGTATTACAGAAGGATATGTATATTTCCTTCTGTTACACATGCTTATATTCCCTACAAATAGTTGTGGATGTTACTATGGTTAAAGTTCTATCAAGATTTGTCGCAATACCTTTTTTGGCAACTGGAGAGGAACATTGATAATAAAGTTCAGTACATAAACTTTGCCAGTCTGTCTGTCATCCACAAGAGTCACTGCAGATGTTCACGTTCCCAAAATCTTCATAAGTTCCCTATTTGCCAGCTGTGCCAGTACTGTAGCTGTTTTGCTCTATAGGGTCACTCTTGGTTAGACTTCTACTGCCATATCAAACACTCTTTTTCTACTTTTCTGATACAGTATGTGATACGCAGGATTCCAAGATTAATTCCACTGCAGCTGATTGTTTTATGTGATGTGACTGTGTTAACTTGTTTCCATGTCTGCTTACATTAAATTTCTTCAAATTACAATTGGTGCCGTGACCATTCAAAATAGTTGTTCACCAACTGTTGTTTTTAAAAAATTTAGATGACTTTGTTCCTCACTTCTTTACCCTACTCACTCTGTATTATCTCCCTAAAATATGTTAATATATTGTCAAGGTAGCCAGTTAAGCAGTTTTCATATATCCATTGTATATTTCCAATGTTTGTAAGCACTTGTTGGAACATAAATGATAAGTGCTTGTTTTTATGCAAGAATATCTTCACATTACTGCAAAGTTCAATAATGTATATTGTTATTTCCACACAAAGTTGATACAAAGGTTGGGAAATTACACTTGGTCTGAAAAAAATAGCTTAATGGGTATAAATTAATATTGTGGCCTGTGGTTGGATGTTAGTGGCAAAGAGGGTGTTGCCTTATAATAATAATGGTTTGTAAATCATGCGAGTCAAGGAAGTGGTTATAATAAACATTTTTCATTGCCTGTTATATTGTCATTTTATTATTCTTCCAGCATTGCTTGGAGTAAACAAGGTTTGGTTATTTATCACTGTATTAACTAACAAGTGTAGTGGTTTTGGTGTTAAAAGATAATAGGTCATCACAAAAATATCAAAGTAAACTACTGGACTGTATAAGTGATTCCGTTAGCTCAAGTCCCTGTTGTTAAGTGTATGTACCTTGTGTAGGATCTCTGTACATTCACTGGTCTTTGGATAATCCCACACTTATATGGTGACTAAAGGTGACTACAGTAGTTCATTATGTACTGCACAAGAACCCTCTGGAGGTACACCCCATATTAGTAACCAGTAGAGTTACACAATACAGACCATTGTCTTGGCTGATTAAGTCCCTTGCCTTGATTGATTGGATGAATTTTCTATGCCGACAGTAAAAATTAGCACAGCAATGATACCCCGTTGGAAACTCAGTCAACAACACAGCAGTCGTCAGCACCCAGTGTTGCAAGGTGCAGAAAAATTTATTTTAGGAAATTTTGAAGTCCACACAGGGAAATTATTAGAGATTGTTCAAGAGTAAACGGGGAAATGTTCTACCAGATGAAATATCAAATATACTTTCAATGTTCAAGAGAAAAACAAGGAATTATTGAGATAAATAGGGAAATTCTGATGTTGAAGTTGGGGAAATTTTGTCAAGCAGAAAGAAGCCGATCTGGCAACACTGCAACAACCAACCAGGCGGCCAGCGTGTTGTGTGTGACTGTCTGTGTGTATTCAGGGCTGAGTGGTGGGATTATAATCTTCCTTTTTGTATCTGCATTTTAAAGGTAAATATATAATGATTGGGAAGTTTTGCCAAGTGTCAGTAAAGAAATAATATCCTGAGACATATTAGGCTAAGTTATAAGTCGGTATATTCAGAGAGAGAGAGAGAGAGAGAGAGAGACTGTTACACACATACTAATATGGTAAATTTACAGCAGAGAGAGAGAGAGAGACTGTTACACACATACTAACCCCCCCCCCCCCCAAGCCTGTCTCCCTACTCCCACACACCCCAAAACCCCCCAAGCCTGTCCCCTACTCCCATAACCCCCTTAATATTATTTATTTATACATATAATGATTATTTTTCAGTAATGGAGCCAATGATAGATGGAGTGTTTGTAACTTCACTCAATTCTGGGACAGACTGTATTCAGGTATTTAAAAGTAAATTAAACTACCGGTAAGTTAAGGTCCATAATATACAACAACATTGATGGTACTGTACACTCATAATACATATTCCCTGACCAGAGGTGAACGGCAGGCACCACACACACACACACACACACACACACACATACAATAATATCAATAAATTAGAGTCCATACAAAACCAAACTGCAAGATGGGCCAGACGTGATTACAGACACACACACTACATCAGTCACTTTGCTTAATTAAGGGGGTGTGGGAGTAGGGGACAGGCTTGGGGGGGGTGCGGGAATAGCGGGACAAGCTTGGGGTGGGTAGAAAGCCTGTCCCCCTATTCCCGCACCCCCTAACCCCCCCCAAGCCTGTCCCCCTACTCCTGCACCCCCCAAAAAAAACCCAAGCCTGTCCCCCTATTCCCACACCCCCTTAATAGCCCCACTCTTGAAACATATAGAAATAGGATCATATATTATTTACTCTTAATGTATTAATATTTATTTACCTTTTCAACAGGTGTACGATGTAGCGACGGGAGCACAACTCAAAAGTTACAGAGGACATCCTGCAGCACCATCCACATTCTCACTTGTTGGTAAGGTTAGGTTAGGTTAAGCACTTGTTGGTAAGGTTAGGTTAGGTTAGGTTAAGCACTTGTTGGTAAGGTTATACTGTGTATTGTTGGTGGTTTGGTTATGTCGTGTTTTTGCTGTCCAAGCGTTGGCTTGGAGCAAGCAGTATCTGACAACCCAAACAGACCAGATTACCTGGAGCCCAACAACTGACTTGCCCAAGGTATCCAACCAAAGTATTAGCCGAAAAATGACCATTTGATGGAATGGTCATATCATAGGAAAGCAATAAAAGGGTTAATATTAAATTAAATTAGGAATACATTTTGGCAAGATTTAAAGTAACTAAAGAGAAGGCCAACTAATCTCCAAATAAAATCATCACCATTATAATATAGGTACCCTGGCAGCCTCATATCTCCAGTTTAGGTGGAGGGAAAAAAAAAAAAAAAATTGGACACTTTTAACTTAATTATTAATGAAAACTTGATGGCTATTATACCAATTTTCACAAGTTGAAATTTCACCCAAATTGCATGGTTAGGTATATGTTAGGTAAACAATCAATAATTAACTTAGTAATCATATTTTTCTTTAATAATAAATATTATTTACATTAAGACCTCTGCAGCAGTGTAAGTACTGGTAAAAAATTATAAGTAGGCTACTGGTAAAAAATTGCAAGTTACACACACACGTACACTTTTCCACACAGTAAATCAATTATTATTATTATTATTATTACCGGTATTATTATTATTATTAATATTATTATTATTATTATTATCACAGTATTATTATAATCTTTATTATTATTATAATCTTTATTATTATTATTATCTTTATTATTATTATTATGTTTATTATTATTATGATATTATCAACAGGTACATCAAGCCAACTGGTGTGTGGTCAGAGAAACAAATCATTGCTTCAGGCTTGGAACATCAACCGTCATGACACCCTTCCAATGAGACTTGTTGTGCCTGGTAAAGTGAACGCCCTGGCAGTCAGTCCCAAACCTCCTTATTACTGTGTTGTGGGTCAGTATATAGAGCTGGGTTGTATGTGTGTGTGTGTAGCTGTGTTGTAGGTGTGTGTGTGTGTAGAGCTGTGTTGTAGGTGTGTGTGTGTATAGCTGTGTTGTGTGTGTGTATAACTGTGTTGTGGGTGAGTAATTCAGTGTTGCCATTTGGTATTTTTCATTACCAAATTAATTAATTACTAAATTGGGCCAGCTTTGGTAATGAAAAATACCAAATGGCAACACTGAATATATATAATATATATCAACTTTATTACATTATTTCAACCATTGGTGAGAACTAAATATTTAAGAGGGTGTGGGAGTAGGGGACAAGCTTGGGGGGGGACTGGGGGGTGCGGGAGTAGGGGGACAGGCTTAGGGGGGGGGGGCTAACCAAACCTTCCTATTATAACCTAACTTAATCTTCTTTACAGCCATCAATGAGAAGATCTATGTATACAAGATGTCGTGTGGTGGTGTGAGTGACTGTGTAAGCTAACCAAACCTTCCTATTATAACTTATGTAACCTAACTTAATCTTCTTTACAGCCATCAATGAGAAGATCTATGTATATAAGATGTCGTGTGGTGGTGTGACCGGTGTTGGTGACCGTCATTACCAATCTGTGACACACCTCGTCTTCACACCGTGTGGTAATTACTTTGCATCGGGTGGTACGGACGGGTTCGTGTACGTGTGGAGCCTGGCAGCTTTCAATGATGCACTACACAAGACACACCCACCACACATACAACCACACTACACACTCGGACAACACTCGGATAAGGTGAGTGTGTTGGTGGTGTGTTAATGTGTTTTTGTCAACTATTATGGATGTGTATTGTATATGTACAGTTGCCAAAAAAGGTATTGCGACAACTATTGATACAACATTAAATATATTAATGTCCATAGTTGTTTGTAGGGATTATAAGTATGTATTTCCTTCTGTTATACATGCTTATAGTCCATACAAATAGTTGTGGATATTACTATGGTTAAAGTTCTATCAAGATTTATCACAATACCTTTTTTGGCAACTGTACACTTCCTTACTCAACCTAACGATAATGAACTGTGGAATGAAAGGTACATTGATAACGGGGCTAACAATAACGAGTGGTGGAATGAGAGGTGTAACAATAATATACATCTTTCTATACAGGTAACGGGGCTAACAATAACGAGTAGTGGAATGAGAGGTGTAACAATAATATCCATCTTTCTATACAGGTAACGGGGCTAACAATAACAAGTGGTGGCATGAGAGGAACCATAGCCTCTTGTTCCCTTGACCACACAGCCCGGATCTATGACTTAGCCACGGGTAGACAAGTATACAACATCATAACACCGTCACCACTCACTGCCATCACCACCAACACACTGGGGTCACAGGTGTTGTTAGGCAGTTGTAACGGACGCGTCAATGTTGTCAACTTACTGCCACCGCCGACACCAGGAGACGTATTGGTTAGTTGGTAATTATGGGGGTTTGGGGGGCTGCAGGAGTTGGGGGAGGGGGGGGGGGGAGGAGTAGGGGGACAGGCTTGGTGATACAACACTTAGATAAACTCCTATTCACTGTGACTATTTTACTATATTTATATACAACACTTAGGTGAACTCCTATTTACTGTAATTAGATAAAGTCATATTTACTGTGAATATTTTACCATATTTATTTATTGTTTAGGTTAGTGAAGAGGGTTCGAGTTGCCACGAGAAGGCCGTGACACACATAGCAGTCACAGCGTCGGGTAACAGAGTGTTGACGGGGAGTGACGACGGTGAAGTGAAGGTGTGGACGGTCACCAGTACAAGTCTAGGCACCAACACCATCAATGACACCATCATCACACCACACCTGGCCATTCAACGCACCATACACACAGCACGAGGCACCATCACCAATATGTGTGTCCTGCGTATGGAGAGAGAGGTGCGTGTGTGTAGAGAGAGAGAGAGAGAGAGAGAGTGAGAGTGATTTTGGATAGCTGTGTGCTGCGTATGGAAAGAGAGGTGCGTGTGTGTAGAGAGAGAGAGGTGTGTGTGTGTGTGTGTAAAGAGAGAGAGATTTCATATAGATGTATTATTCGATTAATAACTATATTTCTTTACCATCAACCAACCTTCCCTGTACCTAAAACCAAAAATGATCCGTCGTTCTCACAGGTTGTGGATGACATGGACCTTGACATCCGCGAGATCATCCGTCCACTGAGCCAAGACCACACCAGCAGTCCACTCAATGCATCCGTCACCATCCACACTAAACCAAGGACTTCATCATCCGTCCTTAATATTACATCACAATATACAAAGTGGGTACAGTATATGTTTATTATGTATTATGTATTTATAGTACAGCCACAATTGATTTTAAAAATATCCACCAACACTTTCCTTCCATCGTAGTAATTAGATATCTTGGTAATAATTTTGCAGCACCTCATAATAATAATAATAATAATAATAATATCTACCAACACTTTCCTTCCAACATAGTAAATAAATATTTTGGTAATAATGAACAACACGTGTATTATTTTGCAGCACCTCATAATAATAATAACAATAATTTGAGAGGGTTGAGTTGACATAAAGTGTTATATTATTATTATTATTATTATTATATTTTGCATCTCTTCATAATAATAATAATTGAGGTGTTGTTGGAGGATTATAATTGATATGATAATGTTAATCTTAAGGGGGTGTGGGAATAGGGGGACAGGCTTGGGGGGTGCAGGAGTAGGGGGACAGGCTTTGGTTTTTTTGGGAGGGGGGTTAAGGGGTGCAAGAATAGGGGGACAGGATTTCTACTCACCCCAAGCCTGTCCCCCTATTCCCCCTATTCCTGCACTCCCCTCAGTCCCCCCCAAGCCTGTCCCCCTATTCCCACACCCCCATAATAATAACATGTTGACCTCTTTTCAGTGTGGGTGGACTTGGTAAACAAAACACCAAAGGCGCCAGAAACACCAACCAAGATTTACTCAGTCAAATCTGTCAACTACAGAATGCCAATTCACAGCTCTATAAGTTTGCCATTAAACACATTCTGAAAGATGAACTAAATGATTAAGTGATTGTGTAAGTTGTCGTTGTTTTAATGCAGTAAATAAAGGACATCAATATTGGTACAGTTTATTATTATTTCTATTCACTGAGTGACTGTCTTTATTCTATCTATCTATCTATAGTTCTGACGCCTCGTTCCCTCCGGGAACTCCCTCCAAGGGGATGGCCACGGCAGAAAAGTCTCCAGTCTTCCCTGTTCAAACACTCCCTCCTTACTTGGTCAAGCCCTCCCCTGTCCCTCATGTTACTCTCCTTTACATACTCTTCCACTCTGTTCTGCCATCTAACTGGTGGTCTGCCTCTAAAAAAGCCTGTCCTTTATTATTCCTGCACCCCATAACCCCCCCCAAGCCTGTCCCCCAATTCCCACCCACCCCCTAACCCCCCTAAACCCCCTCAAGCCTGTCCCCCTATTCTTGCACCCCCCTAAACCCTGTCCCCCTACTCCCACACCCCCTAAATCCCCCCAAGCCTGTCCCCTTATTCCTGCACCCCCCTAATATAGACAGACAATTCAAAGATAGGAATGTGTGTGTGTGTGTGTGTGTTATACCAGCTGGTGAATTATATAGTAAGCCTATTCTCATCCTCCTATAGCATACACACATACACACATATTTTATGATGATGACACATACACACACACACACACATATTTTATGATGATGACACGCATACACACAAACACACATATTTTATGATGATGACGCACACACACACACACATATCTTATGATGATCACACACACACACATATACATATTTTAAGATGATGACGACAGAGAGACAATTCAGAATTTCAGACCAAAATCAATCTATCACACACGCATATTATTACTGACAGAATATAGGATTATCCCTTGCTTTACATGCCAGTTTTCATGCTTGGTGTGTGTGTGTGTGTGTGTGTGTGTGTGTGTGTGTGTACATGTGATATGAATAAATGATAAAAGGTCACATTGTTGGGTGAAGCAGGTAAAGGTATGTACAGTTGGCTCCACTCCCGCGTTTCTCCCCTTTAAAAAAATCGAAACATTCATATCCTCATAGTAATAATTGAGGGGGTTGAGTTGACGTAAGGTGTTGTTGTATGATTATATTTTGATATGATACCGATTTATTTTATACACGATGGAAGGAAAGTGTCGGTGGTTATTTGATTGTGTCTGTACAGTTTGGACACATGAATGGGTGGTACAGCCCAACAAATGAAAGATGGTCAAATTCTGCCAATATCAAGTTCCTTATTAGTGCCAAATAGGAGACATCAGCTAGGGGTAGAAGTCAGTATTGAGGATGTAATAAATTTGTACCCTCCATGGATTTCTGGCTGAAGGGATGATATTTTATTCAATATAATTATAGTAGTATAGACCATGACCCTTCTGTAGGTGATGGACTTGTGTTTGGTGTTGTATCGTAGTTGTCCTGGTGATGGTATCTACCGTTGATCACACATGAATCTGGTACGCCTCGCTACTTATGAGATACCTACAACAGGAAGAAAACTGAGCAAAAGTTATAATAATATTTTGCTGTCTGCCTGTCAACAAACTACAGTACATCTTTTTTTCATTTTCATTTCTTTTGTAGCCACCTCAAAAATAACGAGCCAAACCAGCTTCATGTGTGTCCAACTGTACTATTTTTTCCCCATGTGTTAAGTTGGTAAGCCTGCGAAAGCTACAAGATGTGGGATTGGTGTGTGTGTGTGTGTGTGTGTAAAGGGAACTGTGGTTCACATAACTCGAACCTTGACTTCATATTCTGCAGGAGAGATTCGATTGTCTCATTCCGTTCCACAGAATATTCTTTTCATAATAAAATATACAATAATATATGGATAATTGTGCATGGTTCTCATACTGTTGTTTAATATATTAATTATTGTTGAAACACATTTATCATTGAGAATAGCAATTTCATTAAATACGTCAAGTTTTATAGATACCCAACCCCACCAAGCCTGTCCCCCTATTCCCACACCCCCTTAATATGGTTAATAAATGAAGACAGTGTCCCTATATCCCCAATCCAATCTGACTTACTGTATCTAGGCTCGTGTCTTTCACAATATCTGTCATTAATATCCAAACACCTCGTGATAATAAATATTTTACTGTGGTATGTGTACTGGGCAAGGTGTGTCTGTCACGTGTGGTGTGTGTGTGTGTGTGTGGTGTGTGTGTGTATCCTTTGTTTTAAAGATTTTTCCCACATTCACACCCTATATACAGTTGATTTATTCTTTCTTTTACCACTACCACCACTACCACTACCACTATCACTACCACCACTACCACCACCAACCACACTTCACCTTTCACAACCATTCCTCCCCATAATTCCTCCCTCATGCTCTCTATTGCAACACACACATACACACACACACACAAGACTCGATTGACTCAGTGACTCATCTACTCTACCTATCACCAGTCTTCTGTTTGTTTTGTCTCCCGTTCACACACACACACACACATATTTACATTCTCTCTCTGTATCCCCCTATTACTACGATATAATATTAATAGTTTTTCGATCTAAACTCATTAATATAAACCAAAGTATTATATGTTTTCAAGACATTTTTAAAGTATATGTTTTTGGGTCACAAATCCCAGGCAGAAGTTCTCGAAATTTCACATCGTTAAAAATCAATGAATAATTTTGCTGACTTTCACGGGATTATTATTATTAGAGTTGCTCTATTTTATCTGTTATTAATGGTAAACATATAATATTATTTAGTGTGTCAAAGATAAAGAGGGCGAAGAAAAGGGATAAAAGAATACTTAAAATTACAGAGTGTGTGAAGAAAATTACAGAGTGTGTGAAGGGAATTACAGAGTGTGTGAAGAGAATTACAGAGTGTGTGAAGAGAATTACAGAGTGTGTGAAGAGAATTACAGAGTGTGTTGTGAAAGATGAGTGTATTGATGTTGTTGTTGTTGGTGGTGGTGTTGCTGATGAAGTCTGTGGAAAATATGAAACTTATGAAATTTGTGAACCCTTCGTTTGACCACTGTCTCGTTTCTGGTCATGTTCAGCGGACCATCAGTGGCGTCAGTAAGGTAAGAGAGAGACAGAGAGAGACAGAGAGACAGACAGATAGACAGAGAGAGAGAGAAACAGACAGACAGAGACAGACATACAGAGAGAGAGAGAGAGAGAGAGACAGACAGACAGAGACAGACATACAGAGAGAGAGAGACAGAGAGACAGACAGACAGACAGACAGAGAAACAGACAGACAGAAAGAGAGAGAGAGAGAGACTGCATGCCTGTGTACTGAAGTAATTTGAAGGTGGAGAGAGAGAGTGTTATGAGCAGTCTTTCCTCTGCTTCCTCCCCAACACCGGACACTAAAATAACTCGTTTGAATAAAAGACTTCTGAACATCTCTGCATGCAACATATAGCAATACATAATACATATAGAACGACACACAGACACTTATAGAAGCAATTTTTGAGTTATTTATATTATCTGTCCCACACACAAAGAGTTCAGAGAATATAATTAGCATATCTGCATGTAACATATAGCAATACATAATGCACATACTTATAGAAGCAATTTATGAGCTATTTATATTACCTGTCCCATGCACACACACACACACACATATATAACTGCACAAATAAGAGTTCAGAAAATAATATTATATGTCATTACGTAATCTAGACACACAGGCACTGCATCCATATTGAAGGAATAATGATAAGGTTTTGTATGGAACAAATACCGTATCTTTCACTTGGGCTGTACCATTCATTCATGTGTCCAACTGTACATTTGACTGAGTTTCTTCCTCGTCCCTATAATATACAGTCGAGGTCAATAATAATCATCCACATATGGGTATCTCAAACAATTTACTGTTTAATGATTTCACGTTCACATATGATGTAATTGTTTTAAGTAGTGCATAGCTGCTTGTATTAAATTGAAAGATAGTACTTAACCTATTTATTAAAAAGTTTATCAGCTAAGGAACAGAGGGAAGCTGTCAAAATCTTATATACGTGAGTTATCCCTATATGAATGATTATATTTGACCACGACTATACATATATATTGACAGTTGATGTGTTCCGCTGCCTGTCTGGTGGATGAACAATGTCAGGGGTTCTGCTTCCTGCCTCAAGACCTTACCGGTACCTGTTATATCACACACACTGACCAGACCACAGTGCTTCAGGGTTTACAGGGAACAACAGGAGCAGTCACCTATTACGTTGGTGAGTAGAGTTATATATAGCCTTAATTAATAGACTGATAGTGTTTGTGTTAATGATAGTTAATGATAGTGATTAATAATAGTAGATGTTATTAATTAAGGGTGTGTGGGAATAGGGGACAGACTGTTCGTGTGTGTGTCGTTTAGTTTCTTGTACTGATTAATGATGACACCTTATTTATTTATCCTTGTATATACTGACTTGTTGTATATTATAATTATATATCTATCTTGTGGACAGAACTGAAGGAAGGTTTTGTGAGGAAGAATGGCATTGGCTACAGGTTGATGCCGTACTCTGTTACCCATTTTGTGGCCAGACAAGCTTGTTGGAACCTAGGTACACACATGAGTCTCCCCAAGGTACAGTCATGTCTCTGTCTGTCTGTTTGTCTGTCTGTCATCCACATATGAGTATCTCAAACCAATTTACTGTCTAATGTTTTTACGATCACATATGAGTATCTCAAACCAATTTACTGTCTAATGTTTTTAGGTTCACATATGAGTATCTCAAACCAATTTACTGTCTAATGTTTTTACGATCTCATATGAGTATCTCAAACCAATTTACTGTCTAATGTTTTTAGGTTCACATATGAGTATCTCAAACCAATTTACTGTCTAATGTTTTTACGTTCACATATGATATTATTGTTTTAAGTAGTGGGTAGTTAAATACCTGAGTGACTACCGTACTGAGTTCTGGCAGGGGTGACAGCGAACACAGTTTTTACTTCTAAATACACAATATATAGACTATACAGTTAACTCTCATTTTACACTTTGATATTGGGTGTGTAATGAAACTGTGTACAGAAAACCCTCATTGTACAGTACACTTGTATATTGGCTGTGTAATGTAGTGTACAGTCGGCGGCAAAAGTCCTGTCGCCTCACTTGCTTCACCGAGCCACGCGATGTTCATACACTCGAGATTTTTAATGGCTGAAAACGTGTGTATTTTTTCGAGTCTATGAACACTGCTTGTCTCGGTGAAGCAGGTGAGGTGACAGGACTTCTGCCCCAGACTGTACAATAAGTAACTTTACAGTACATACATACATTCATTACACACATTCTATTTCACATACACAACGTCAGTGTAAAATGAGAATTGACTGTACTATAGGATACATACATGTGCTCCGTGTTGGGGAGGTATCATCATCATAGTCTGATAATAATAATAATAATAATAATGGATGGGTTTCTTCTCACCATCCCTGACAGAACGACAAGGAAAGTCAATACACCAAAGAGATCGGTAAGGGAGCCACTGTTTGGGCCTTGGCTGATGACGACCCACACGAAGGTATCTGGAAGAACACTGATACTGGTAAATATATATGTATGTGTGTTTTATGTCTATGTCTACACCTGTATATATATATATATATATATATATGTGTGTGTGTGTGTGTGTTTTATGTCTACACCTATAGGTATAAATATTATTCTACATAAAGTCATGCTGCGTTATATTATTACACTCATTAACATACAGACTTATTAATATATATACCACCTATGTCATTACACTGCTAAACACACAAAACACACACACACACACACACACACACACATTACATATTCTGGGGAAGATTGTCAATTAAGTTTTCCTCGATTTGTGAGTCTTGGAATTAAAGTTATATATTCAAATATATAGGCCTACACACATTATTCAAATAGGCCTACACACTTTATTCATATAGGCCTACACACATTATTCCAATAGGCCTACACACATTATTTACAACTTGACCATTGCATATCTAATATTATACTTCTGTAAAAAAATAAATGTTTTCAGATGAGGTACTGACTTACGTGAACTGGATGGTACCAGAACCCAATGGTGGTACAGGCGAGAATTGTGTCATTGAGGATACACCAAACATCAAGCGCTGGGTTGATGTTAGTTGTTCCAGTAATTACTGGTACATTTGTCAGTATTTGCTCTAATAATCTCTCGGTTTTAATATGTAACCAATGTGTAGTAGTATATCATGTAACCTATAATTGTAGTATAGCCTATCACGTAACCTATAAGTATATCACGTATATAGCCTTTCCTTGTCGTGTGTGTCTTCAGGTTATAACTTATGTATTGTGTGGTATTTTTTTTTCTATTATCGTGTTCCGTATCTATTTAATTGTGGAATTCTTAATACATATAATATAATATACATTAAGAATTCCACAATTAAATAGATATGAGACACATACTATGTAAGTGTTATTATGTACTCTAATATAAATAAAGTTGTGTTATAAATGTCATTGAACGACGTGTTAAGCTGAAATATTTATGTGTTTTATGTACAGTTGGCTCCACTCCCACGTTTCTCCCCTAGCGTTGCCAATATTGGACCAGTCAGAAATTCGAATCCCGATCCACAAGTTAAAACATTCGAAACATTCATATCGTTAGAGTGAAAGATATGAATGTTTCGAATGTTTTAACTTGTGAATCGGGATTCGAATTTCTGACTGGCCCAACATTGGCAACGACAGAGGAGAAACGCGGGAGTGGAGCCAACTGTATATAGACACTAGGTTCTTGTTTAAAGTTTTGTTATTCCTTGTGTACTGTATATGTGTGTGTGTGTAGTGTGTGTGTTTTACGAGTGAGCTATCGTACATTGTGAGTGGGCAATATGTATAATTAATATTGTGATCGACCTGTCTTGGACTTGGGAAAATATATGTTTAACATCTGTATGTGATTAATTGCTTAAACCGCTGTTGTTAATGTTGTGTGTGTGTGTTGTAGCGTGAGCTGTAGGCTTAGTTATACATACGATAGTAAAGTTAGATTAAAATGAAACCATGTGTTTGAATATTTCCTTTGAAGTAGAGCAGATTCTTAAAGGGGCCCATAGGCTACACCCACATCCTTGTCTGTAGGGCGTAGGGTAATTTTACAGAATCATAACGAAACGTAGGGCGTTACAATATTTTGGTATAAGTGATAACATATTTTGTAACATAAAAAATAAAACACTTAAAGTACACATCTTAAAGTACGGACGTACGATGTATCAGTAATTATCGCAGGGAAGATTTTACAAAATACATCTAACTCGGCCAACACTGTTCCCCTGTTAAATCCGCTGGCGATCACACGCAACCCTTCAGTTAGTTACCCAGGCCCCTGAAGTATATAGTTTTTATTGGTGCATATTTTAGATACTAAAGTAAGAATTAGAATAGAAAGGATAGATGACGATGGACTAATTAAATAGCTGAAAGGGAAACAGAGGACGCCTTTTCCAAATATAGGCCTATTGTGTTATGAAACCTTACAATTTACAACCATATTATAATCACTTCAGAAAGTCAAGGATAATTAAATGTCTCGAACCGAAGTACTTTTGGGGTTGAGGGGGAGGGGGCATCTGTTCCCGATTCCTCCAAACTATGCCAGCAGGAAACAGACTACCGTACCCTATAATATGAATATATAGGGGAGTCTGTTTCTATGGTCGCATTTGTTGGAGGAAAGAGAAGCATTATCCCAACCATTATTCCGATAAGAGGCGGTAAAGTCATGGTCTAATGTACTGCAACCTGGTGAATAAAAGCGAGCTATTTGAGTTAATTTTATGAACCAAAATTGCACACACCAACAGTCTGATTCATTCATGCTTCAAATATTTAGAAGTCTGTATACAACCGATATGATGTTAGCTCCATATCACGTTGCTATCAGTGGTCCAGTGTTTAGTACACAGTAAAAGACAGATAGAATATTGCAAGAAAATTCGGCATCCAAATAAAAAGTATTGGGACGTTGGTAAGCAGAACACAGAAGTCATCCAACACCTACGCCACGTGCATTAACATGATCAAGGAATACAACAATGACAACGCCTTCCTTCCTTCCTTTCAAGTGTTGTCAGGTGCAGGGAAGTTTCACTGTTTTAGAAAGTTTTGAACTCCACACAGGAAAATTATATAAAGATTGTTCAAAAGTAAACAGGGAAATTTCTACCAGACGAAATACCAAAAAGACCGTCAATACACAGGAGTAAACAGAGAATTATTGAGGTAAAAAGCGAAATTCTAAAGGCGAAGGTAGGGTCAGCGTAGGGAGGACCTGGCAACACTGAGAGTTTCCAGCAAGCAACTTACTCAGTGTCAAAGTCTCCTCACAAGGTAGAAATAAACCACAAAATAACCGCAATTAAGAAACGACACAGTGAAAACTCAGGCAGAAACAAACTGGCATTAAACTTTGCCAAATAGTGTGTGAATTAATACCTCGGGGGATGAGTAATAAACTATATATGGACGAGAGAAAAATAAAAAATAATCATAATATCAAGATGGCTGACTGTCGACACAGAAGATATAATAATATTATGACGTGAGTAAATATTTATAATTAAGGATCCTGTGGTCGTGTATGAGAATTGTTGGTGGCTTCTGATTCAATCTGGTTGTGCCACAAAACAAGCATCTTCCATATAGGTGTGTGTGTGTGTGTGTGTGTTTCGTGGCTATATGTGTAGGACTCGTTTACCTCCAGTTTTCTTCATTTACTACATTTACCTCAATGTGTGGTACTGATACGATGGCTGTGTTGTTTTATCTATCTATGGAGTTATTGTGCCGGCACCACACCATCGTATGCATGCACCATGAATGTTCTTGAATACGGCCTCCTATAGTGATGTTGTCATGCATGGCTACCTGGGCCATATTCAAGAACGTTTGTGGTGCATACGATGGCTCCATAGAAAAACAATACAGTCGTCATATACACCATGAATATTCTTGCATACGGTCCCTAGTCAAGTGATATACAGTAATTTTGTATAATTTTGATGTGCATGTGAGTACTGTATTTACTTTTTGTGCCGACTGTACATATATTCTTTATCCTCTTTTATTTACTAAGAACTAATTGACACCTTTGTATCCTGAATATTTTATCTTTTCTGTGAGTTTGGTATATTTTTCTGGATAGCCTATATATAAAATCATTGGTTAATTTTAAGAGAATTTCGTCAATTTTTTTTTTTTAGTTTTGCATACAACTCCAGGGTGACTCTGATTAAGTTATATTAGGTCAGGTCAGATTAACTTAGATTACATAAGGTCAGGTCAGAATAGGTTACATTGTGGTAGATCTGATCAGGTTAGGTCAGGTCAGAATAGGTTACATTGTGGTAGATCTGATCAGGTTAGGTCAGGTCAGAATAGGTTACATTGTGGTAGATCTGATCAGGTTAGGTCAGGTCAGAATAGGTTACATTGTGGTAGATCTGATCAGGTTAGGTCAGGTCAGAATAGGTTACATTGTGGTAGATCTGATCAGGTTAGGTCAGGTCAGAATAGGTTACATTGTGGTAGATCTGATCAGGTTAGGTCAGGTCAGAATAGGTTACATTGTGGTAGATCTGATCAGGTTAGGTCAGGTCAGAATAGGTTACATTGTGGTAGATCTGATCAGGTTAGGTCAGGTCAGAATAGGTTACATTGTGGTAGATCTGATCAGGTTAGGTCAGGTCAGAATAGGTTACATTGTGGTAGATCTGATCAGGTTAGGTCAGGTCAGAATAGGTTACATTGTGGTAGATCTGATCAGGTTAGGTCAGGTCGGAATAAGTTAGATTGTGATAGGTGAAATCAGGTTAGGTTAGGTTAGGTCAAGTCAGAATAAGTTAGATAATGATAGATTAGATCAGGCTAGGTTAGATTAGGTCAAGTCAGGTCAGCATAAGTTAAATTGTGATAGGTCAGATCAGGTTAGGTTAAGTCAGATCAGAATAAATTAGATTGTGATGTTAGATCAGGTTATAATAAAGTTAATTTCTTAAAAAAACAACTTGTCAGAAATGAATAGAACTAGAAATATGCATTAAAAAAAATGAAATAATTGGGAAAAACCCAGGTTTTAAAAATACCACAATTGTTTTAGACTAAGCCTTTGGATCATTAAAAACATTTTCTTTTTCAATGACTGATTTTAGTATAATTATACAGTGTGAATATAATTACCGATATACTGTATCATAAAATTGTATTGACATGTAGATTATTCCTATTTAACTTTAATAATACTGATGATCTGTAACCTGAAATATAACAGATACAGTATGACCAAAGAAACCAAACTACAGTACTGTGATTAAGGGATGATTCTCTTGTTGGTAAATTGGAAGGCTACTGATTCCTCCAAATTATACCAGCAAACAGACGCCTTCAATGGTACTAAAAGGGGATCTGTTTCATGGTATAGTTTGGAGGAATCACAAACCTTCCAATGCACCAACAAATGAACCTTATATAATTAATGCTTATGTATCCATTTTTAATTACAGTAAGAAAAATTGGAGGCAAATGTGTCCTACAAAAAAATTGCCACGAAACACACCGCCTATTATGAACGGAGCTTGGGGCATGATCAGGAGGAATCAGAAGCCTCCAATTTGTTCATACACTTAATTGGTAAGTGGAAATAATTAATATACAGTACTTAGCCTATTTATTTATTTTCTCAATCTGAATTTGTTGTTTCATTTCGTGTTGATTTAAATTTCTAAAGCTTCATTCATTTTGTCTCTTGAATTTATTTCTGTTTAATTATATATTTATTATTATTGTTTGTAATTGTTGTGATCGTTGTGATGGTGGTGGTGGTGTTGGTGATAGTGGTGGTGGTGGTGGTTGTGATGATGGTGGTGGTGGTGATGGTGGTGGTGGTGGTGGTGATAGTGGTGGTGGTGGTGGTGATAGTGGTGGTGGTGGTGGTTGTGATGATGGTGGTGGTGATGGTGGTGGTGGTGGTGGTGATAGTGGTGGTGGTGGTGGTGATAGTGGTGGTGGTGGTGGTGGTGATAGTGGTGGTGGTGGTTGTGATGATGGTGGTGGTGATAGTGGTGGTGGTGGTGGTGATAGTGGTGGTGGTGGTTGTGATGATGGTGGTGGTGATGGTGGTGGTGGTGGTGGTGATAGTGGTGGTGGTGGTTGTGATGATGGTGGTGGTGATAGTGGTGGTGGTGGTGGTGATAGTGGTGGTGGTTGTGATGATGGTGGTGGTGGTGATGGTGATAGTGGTGGTGGTTGTGATGATGGTGGTGGTGATAGTGGTGGTGGTGGTGGTTGTGATGATGGTGATAGTGGTGGTGGTGGTGGTTGTTGTGATGGTGATAGTGGTGATAACAATAATACTAATGACAGTGATAATGAGAAAAGATAATGATAGCGATAACGATGGTGATACAAGTAGTAGTGATGGTAATAAAAAATGCTATTTCCGGTAGGCAGCTGTTTAGAGAGAGAGAGAGAGAGAGAGAGAGAGAGAGAGGGGGGGGGGGGGGAGAGGGAGAGGAGGGGGGAGAGAGGGAGAGGGAGAGGAGGGGGGAGAGAGGGAGAGGGAGAGGAGGGGGGAGAGAGGGAGAGGGAGAGGAGGGGAGAGAGAGAGAGAGAGAGAGAGAGAGAGAGAGAGAGAGAGAGAGAGAGAGAGAGAGAGAGAGGGAGAGGCACAAGATAGGGAGTGCTATATTCTATTCCCCAATTGTACTCGCTTTCATCACGGCTTTCGTATTTTCTCAGAACAGTCTCCGTTAGATAAGTTACGTTAAGTTTCGTTACGTTAGATTAAGTTTCATTACATTAGATTCTGTTAAGTTTCATTACGTTAGATTAGATTAAGTTTTATTACGGTAGATTCTGTTAGGTTTCATTGCGTTAGATAAGGTTAGGTTTCATTACGTAAAATTCTGTTCGGTTTCCCCACCTACCCTCCCTCATAAACCAATCCCCACCTACCAACTTTCCTACCCACCTACCTATCCAACTCCCTCACCTACCCCATACCTACCTACCCCTCCCTCACAAACCTACCCCACCCACATCCCCACCTACCCTCCCTCATAAACCAATCCCCACCTACCAACTTTCCTACCCACCTACCTATCCAACTCCCTCACCTACCCCATACCTACCTACCTACCTACCCCTCCCTCACAAACCTACCCCACCCACATCCCCACCTACCCTCCCTCACAAACCAACCCCCACCCATCTTCCTACCTACCTACCCACCATACCCACCCTCACCTACCTACCTACCTACCTATATGTCTTTCCTTACACAGCCAGCTAGCCGCACTTCCCCTTCCATTCTTCCCTTGTTGATAAGTAGATAATTGAAGTACTTGTGATCCCACCCAACACTATTATGGAGAAGAGGTGCATCCTATTGTATAGTCTTCTCTCTCTCTCTCTCTCTCTCTCTCTCTCTCTCTCTCTCTCTCTCTCTCTCTCTCTCTCTCTCTCTCTCTCTCTCTCTCTCTCTCTTTATCACATTCTTTCCATCAACTCTCTCCTTTTCCTCCTCTACCCCATCCCCTCCTTCCTCCTCCCTTTACCTCCCTCTCCTCCCTTTACCTCCCCCTCCCCCTCCCCTTTCCCATATTCATCTCACAGGCTTTCATTTTATATTCTAATCGCATTTTTATTTTATTTCTTCAGTCTGGGGCAAATTTTCTCAACTCTGCGGTATTTCTTCACACACACACACACACACACACACTTTGTTCCAGGTTAGGATAAATTAGATTCGGTTAGGTTAAATCATGTTTGGCAATGTTAGGTTAAATTTAAGCAGATTAGGTTAGGTTTAAATCCGGTTAGGCTTGGTTAGGTTTAAATCGGGTTAAGTTTAATTCAAGTTAGGTTATGTTTGTTTGTTTATTTTTGGTTAGGTTTGTTATATAAGGTTATTTTTACATCAGGTTAGCTTAGGTTTAGTCAAGTTAGGCTTGGATATGTTAGGTTAGGTTTGAATCATGTTAGGTTAGGTTTGGATATGTTAGGTTAGGTTTAAATCTGGTTAGGTTTAAATCAGGTTAGGTTAGGTTTGTTTACGTTATGTTTGGTTAGATTTAAATCATTGTTTCGTTATGTAAGCTTAGGTTTATATCGAAGTTACGTTTTGTTATGTTATGTTGAAATCAGAATATGTTATGTTTAAATCAGGTTAGGTTATGTTTGGATATTCTTTGGATATGTTAGGTTAGGTTTGAATCAGGTTAGATTAGGTTATGTTAGGTTAGGTTAGGTTAGGTGAGTGGGGGAGTAGAGGGTAGGAGGAGGAGGAGGAGGAGGAGGAATGAAAGAGAGTAAATTGGAGCCATGATACCACACCAGTATTATACAAGGAGGGAGAAGGGGCCATTTTCATGTTAGTTCCGCTCCCTGACCCCTTACACTACTACCCCCTACCCCCCTACTATACCATCTCTCTCTCTCTCTCTCTCTCTCTCTCATGATTTCCACCTCTCCTATCTCTTTCTCACTCTCTCCACTCCTTTTTTTTCTTCATCTCCCTCTCTCCTTTCTTCATCTTCTCATATCCACCATTCTCTCTCTCTCTCTCTCTCTCTCTCTCTCTCTCTCTCTCTCTCTCTCTCTCTCTCTCTCTCTCTCTCTCTCTCTCTCTCTCACCCACACACACACACAGAGGTCAATCCAAGTCTATCTCCCTCCTCTAACCTGTTCTCAGAGGATTAAGTCAACAAGCCGGAAAGGGTTGCAATTGAAGGACTAACGATTCCTCCAAACTACTCCAGGAAACAAGACCCACTCAGTGTTACCAATTGGATATCTTGTTTCGTGGCACAGTTTGGAGGAATTAGATATGTCATTAATTGAAAAAGAAAGGGTGTATATAGTTAGTATGCTTTTGGTACATTGGAGTGCGTTGATTCCTCCAAAGTATGCCAGGAAACAGCATTCAGGAACACTTGCAGATGAATGAATAAATATAATGTTGTCATACATGTTGCTTGAAATTGAGTGGAGGAATGCAGTTGCTCCAAATTTACCAACAACAACAACAACAACACTGTAATATATATACTGAATATATCCCTTAATTATTATCTTCTCTCTCGGCCAATTAGAGCATTAGTTGAAGTGGCTCTGGGCTGTGATTGGTCGACCCCGCACCCCCCTATCCCCCACACACACCCCTCCCCCCTTGCCCTCCCCTATCCCCCCCCATCCCCCTTAACCCCCGCCCCCCATCCCCCATCCCCATCAGATGCACCGTTGATAAGGAAGGTAAATATAAATGTGTGTTGATGAAAATCCTCTCGAGTGGGTAGCGTCGTCGTCGTCGTTTGTTGTTGGTGTTGTTGTTGTTGTTGTTGATGTTGATGTTGTTGCTGCTGTTGTTGTTGTTGATGCTGTTGTCGTTGTTGTTGTTGTTGATGCTGTTGTTGTTGTTGTTGAGGCGTGGGAAGGCGGGAACATAAAAGAGACAATGGATTAACGTATGTAAGTGAGGGAATAATAATACGCTAATTTTTGTTATTCCTCCTAGAGTATTATCGAACCGAAATTCACACACACACAGACACATATAGAGAAACACACATACACATACACACAGATGCAGACAGATAGACAGAGAGACACATATACATACATACAGACAGATAGACTGAGACACACACACATACAGACAGACAGATAGAGAAGCACACATACACAGACAGACAAACAGACAGATAGGGAAACACACACACAGTTAAAAATATTAGTTTATTATTATTATTATTATTATTATTTTTAGAGTAGTTATGGGCGGCTCAATTCCATTTTCTCTATATATATTTTATTACGTTTTCTTTAGTGTGGAGACTTGGGTGTTGGACAAGTAAATAGATACAAACTGCAATTATTTTTTTAAGGGTTAATTTGTAATGGAAAAAAATGAATGATAACAAACAACAACAACATCCTATTATTATTATTATTATTATTATTGTTGTTGTTGTAGTTGTTGTTATTATCTGCTCGTTCAAAATTAGTAATCCCCACTCGAATAATAATAATAATAATAATAATAATAATAATAATAATAATAATAAAGGCGGAAATAAGAACAGCTACAGAACTCAATATAATCCACAAAAACAAAAAAAATAAATACCCAAAATATAATAATATCGTTTTTTTTTAACGCAGATCCAAGAGAAAGATGATAATACATATATTTTAATAAATAACATATAAATTGAACTCGAATCTCCAGAAATAAAAAACTATATATATTAAAAGAAAACAGTATACATATGTAAATAAAAAAATAAAGTCAGAAATAATGATTATAGGCGTAAATAATTATACTTTTTTTTTCTTTCATTTCAATTAATCTTTTTCTCTTATTTTTTTTTTCATAATTTTTTTTTTTTTTTTTTCAATATTTTTTTTTTTTTTTTTTTTTTTTTTTTTTTAGTTCTGGCCAGCAATCCTTTCCTCACGAACCCTTTTTTTTCTGTCAGGAGCCTTTAATCTAGTGGAAGCAACACGTGAATGGGCGAGGGAGGGAGGGAGGGAAGGAAGGAACACACTAGCTGGGCTCAAATCAACTCAACTCAACTCGCTACAAATTACGACAAATGAGCTTAAATCACGGTCGATGGAGAGAGAGAGAGAGAGAGAGAGAGAGAGAGAGAGAGAGAGAGAGAGAGAGAGAGAGAGAGAGAATATGTGTGAGAGTGAGAGAGTGAATGTGTATGAGAGAGTGTGTGTGTGTGAGAGAGTGTGTGTGTGTGTGAGAGAGAGAGAGAGAGAGAGAGAGAGAGATAGAGAATGTGTGTATGAAAGAGAGAGTTTCAATCAGTCATTCAGTTAGTTAGATCGTTACAAACAAACAAACAAACAAACAGACAGATAAACAATAACAGACTCCCTTAAAAGAAATAACATGCAAGTGATGATTATTATTATTATTATTATTATTATTATTATCGTCAGTCTAGTTTAATCAAGTGTGTTATGTAATGGACCTTTTCGAATTTCACCTTCAGATAACACTCTCCATCTACAGATAACACTCTCCTCTTTCCTTCCTCTCTCTTTTCCTCTCCCCCTCCCCTTTCTCATCCCCCTCTTTCCTCCCTCTCCCCCTCCTTCCTCCCTCTCTCCTCCCTCTCCCCTTCCTTCCTCCCTCCCTCCTCTCTTTTCCTCTCTCCCCCCCTCATTAGATGCAGATTTGGGTAGCCTTTTAACAACCACTACACACATGCAGGTTCTCTGATCCTCACTCACTCGTTCCTTCCTCCCCGCCGCTGGCACAATATTTAATCCTTTAAACACCCACTCAAACACGTCCCATATATAGACAAAATTTTATCCATTCTCCGTTAGATTTTATCCTTTTACGCCAAATTCACTCCTGTCCCCGTTAAATTCTCACCATATAAGCCATTATTCGCTCCTTTCCCGCCAAATTCGTGCTTTTCAAGTCATATTCTCGTCTTTCCCGCCAATTTTTCGCCCTTCCGGCCAAATTCTCGTCTTTTCCCGACAAATTCTCGTCTTTTCCCGACAAATTCTCGTCTTTTCCCGACAAATTCTCGTCTTTTCCGCCAAATTCTCGTCTTTCCCGCCAGATTCTTGTTTTTTTTCCGCCAATTTCTCGTCTGTAAATTGACACGAGAATGGAGGTTGAGAGAGAAAGAGAGAGAGATTGCTTATATTTGTGTGTGTGTGAGAAAGAATAAGAAAACAATTGCATGTATTAGAGAGAGAGAGAGAGAGAGAGAGAGAGAGAGAGTGGTAGTATTCCCACAGTCTGGGTCACAATCTGGTTTAATGACTCCTATACCACTTCACTCACTCACTCACTCACCACACACACACTCTCTCTCTCTCTCTCTCTCTCTCTCTCTCTCTCTCTCTCTCTCTCTCTCTCTCTCTCTCTCTCACACAGATACATGCAATTTTTCTCTTTCTCACAAACAAACACACACACATACATTCTCTCTCTACTCTGTTCTTTTCTCTGTCTCCTTACCTCTTCTCTTTCCTCTACATCTTCTCTCTCTCTCTCTCTCTACCTCCCCTCCCCCACCCCCTCCCTCCCCCTCTCCCCTCTCCCCCTCCCTCCCCTCTCCCTCCCTCTTATTTCCACTTGTTCCCCTGCTCGTGTGTAATCCCTTAACCCACTCACTTCAACACGTTACCCCCCTTACACACACACATACACACACACACACACTAACACACACAAACACATACATATATTTCAGTAAGGGATTGACCAAGGAAGAGGAGGAGGAGGAAGAAGAGAGAGACGAAAGGGAGACAAAGAGAATATATAATAAATAAGAGAGAGAGAGAGAGAGAGAGAGAGAGAGAGAGAGAGAGAGAGAGAGAGAGAGATAGGGGAAGCGAGACACAAAGAAGACAATGTCGTTTTAAAAATAGAGAGAGAGAGAGAGAGAGAGAGAGGATGAAAGAAGGGAAGTTAGTTAGTTAGAGAAAGAATGAGTGAGGGGAAAGGGAAGAGAGAGAGAGAGATAGAGAAAGAGAAAGAAAGAAAGAAAGAAAGAGAATAAGAGACCCATTATAGCAGCACCAAACTATCTCTCTCTCTCTCTCTCTCTCTCTCTCTCTCTCTCTCTCTCTCTCTCTCTCTCTCTCCTTTTTATCCATCTATCCTTTCTCCATTGCGTACTTCTTCCCTCTCTCTCTCTGTCTGTCTATCTATCTATCTATCTATCTATCTATCTATCTATGTCTGTCTGTCTGTCTGTGTGTGTGTGTGTGTGTGTGTGTGTGTGTGTGTGTGTTTTATTGTACTCTCCCTCTTCTCTCCCTCATTCACCCCTCTGTCTTTCCTCACTCCCTCTTCCATCCCATTTCCCTTCTCCCCTTCTCCTTCCTCCCCCCTTTCTCCCTCCCTCCCCCTTCTCCCCCTTTCTCCCTACCTTCTCTTTCCACTCCTTCCTTCCCTTCTCTTTCCATTCCTCCTTTTTTACCCACCCTTCCATCCATCCATCTTTCTCTCCTTTCTCCCATCCTCCATTCTTTCTTCTTCCCTCTTTCCAATTATTATCTTTATTCATCATCTTTCCCCTTTCTCTTCCCATCACTTCTTCCCCTCTTTGGTCTCCTTTCATTCTTCACTTTTTATCCTCGTCTCTCTCTCTCTCCCTCTCTCATTCCCTTACTTCCCTCTCTCCATTTCCTTATTTTTTACCCATTCGTTTTAACCTCCTTTGAACTCTCTCTCTCTCTCTTTCTGTCTGTCTGTCTGTCTGTCTGTAATTCTCTCTCTCTCTCTGTCTGTCTGTCTGTCTGTAATTCTCTCTCTCTCTCTCTCTCCAAACATATATAATATGCCATGTTCTTATTTATATTTATTTGTCTATTTATATATTTATCTATTTATTTATCTATTTAATTATTCATTTATCTATTTATTTATTCCTCACGCATATAACTTTTTACCACCAATTCTATCAATGAAGAAATAGAATGTTGTTGTCATTATAACAATGTACAGTTGCCAAAAAAGGTATTGCGACAAATTTTGATAGAACTTTAAACCCTAGTAATATCCACAACCATTTGTAGGGACTATAAGCATGTATGTATAACAGAAGGAAATATACCTATCCTTCTGTAATACATACTTATAAACATGTATAACAGAAGAAAATATACATATCCTTCTGTAATACATACTTATAAACATGTATAACAGAAGGAAATATACATATCCTTCTGTAATACATACTTATAAACATGTATAACAGAAGGAAATATACATATCCTTCTGTAATACATACTTATATATATATATCCCTACAAACAACAATGGACATTAATATATTTAATGTTGTATCAATAGTTGTCGCAATATCTTTTTTGGCAACTGTACAGTCACGAGTACTAATACGTAAACAGGAGGTAATGAATGAATGTGGTGTGTATATCTGTATTTGTGTATAGAAAATTTGGTGGCTTTTGATTCCTCCTGACTATACCATGAAACAAACTCCTTCAATGTATGTATGTATATATGTATGTATGTATGTATAGGTGGTGTTTCGTGGCAATATTTGAAGGACTCGTTAACCTCCAAATATTCTGACCTAACTTAATTTATTAAGGTGGAAAGTGCAGTGTTGGTAAATCTGGAGCAACCTATTCCTCAAAAAAAAAAAAAAAAAAAAAAAAAAACTACTGTATATACCATGAAAGCAACAGAACAAACTATTTTTTTTTTTTTTTTTTTTTTTTTTTGTTCACTCGGTTCTGTTTCCTGGCATGGCATAATATTACTTTGGAGGAATCAAGGCACTCCAAAAAACAACAACAAAAATTTAACAAGTGAATTATTGCTCCCTTTTAATAATTGGATTAAGAAAAATGTTATTGGTGCATTATTGTTTTTTTTTTTTTTTTTTTTTTTTATTACATGTGATTGGTGGAGTTGTGGATCCAGGATTGTTTTTATTATTACTTTTTATTGTTGGTGTTTTTGTTATTACTATTGTTATTGTTGTTATTGTTGTTATTGTTTATTTGAGTGATGAATAGTATGACGGTATTATTGTTTATTGTTAAAATTATTATTATTATTGATATTATTGTTATTATTATTACTATTTTTATTATTGTTATTATCATTATCATTACTATTACTATTATTATTATTATTATAATGTAAGTATCACACACACACACACACTCAAACTACTATTATTATTATTGTTATTATAATTATTATTACTATTATTATTATTATTATTATTATTATTATAATGTAAGTATCGCACACACATTATTATAATGTAAGTATCACACACACACACACACACACACACACGCACACACACGCACACACACACACACACACACAAAACTAGCGAGTGCGAGTGAATGCGAGACTGAGTGTGAGTGAAGCCACGAGTGCCGACAGCCAGACCAGACCGACAACCCCCACCCTCACCCCCCCTAGTGCCTCCCCCCCACCCCCACCCCCACCCAGGCTGGCAGCGATCAATGGCGCGGACCAATCAGCGCTCGGTGTGTCCTGCAGGGTCCTCCCAGCCGGAAAATCAGCCATTCAGGCGTGAGTTGGGCGGTGGAGCCTCCCGTGGGCGTGAGGAAGGACGCCACCCCCAGCCCCCAGCCCCCAGCCCGCACCCCTCACCCCCAGCCCCAACACAGACCTGACCCCACCATCACTGTTAACACTCCCCCACCCCCACCCCCACCCAGCCCATCCAGCCCCATTTACTGACACTTGTTCCCCCCCTACTGCCCCCACCCCCCGACTTACTTACACTGGTTCCCCACTACCCCCCTACTGCCCCCACCCCCCGACTTACTTACACTGGTTCCCCCCCCTCCCCCCCCACCTATCTATATATTGTCCCCCCCACCACCTACTGACACTGTTACCTCCCCCAACCCAACCCCATTTACTGACATTGGTCCCCCCCCCCTAACCCCCACCACCTACCTATATTTCCCCCCCCCCCCTCACTGTTTTGTTTGTTTTTTTAAAGCCTTTTGGAGGAATCTGTAGCCTTAATTCCTATATTTTAATTAAGGGGATAATAGGTAAATTTTTTAGTTCATTGGAGTGCCTTGATTCTCCAAAGTATGTCAGGAAACAGGATTATAATAGATAGGTAAAATTTTTAGTTCATTGGAGTGCCTTGATTCCTCCAAAGTATGTCAGGAAACAGGACTATAATAGATAGGTAAAATTTTGGTTGATTTAGTGTGGAGGATTAGGTTGGTTTATGATTTTTCTACAATGCCTCCTTTAACTAATTTGGATTGTAAATGTGTTAAGTTTTGTGGTCTTGGCTTTGTAATATTTGCACACATACATACATACATACAATTGCACGCACACATGCACATACACACATATGTATATATTCATACATATATACACACATATATATATATTCATACACATATACACACACATATATATATTCATACACATATACACACACTCATATATTCATACATATACACACACATATATATATTCATACACATATACACACACATATATATTCATACACATACACACACACAGACTATTACACACAGATACATATATATACACATACACGCACACACATATACAATAGCACACACTCATACACATACAATAGCACACACTCATACACATACAATAGCACACACACACACACACACACACACACACACACACACACACACACACACACACACTCACTCACTCTCACTCCTTCCTTCCTTCCTTCCTTCATATTTCATCCCTTCGCCCAGAGAGAGAGAGAGTAAAAAATAATGCACGCTAACTTAAAATGATATAATGCAATTAGAACACAAGTTAGTGCTCTTTCTCTCTCTCTCTCTCTCTCTCTCTCTCTCTCTCTCTCTCTCTCTCTCTCTCTCTCTCCTCTCTCTCTCTCTCTCTCTCTCTCTATATACACATACGCACATACTGACTCGCACACAAACACACACTCACAACACACTATCTCATTCATTTCAAACACTCACTCACTCAATCTTTCACTCACTCACTCTCACTTAATTTCACACACTTTCTCACTCATTCACTCACTCTCCTCAATCACTCATTCTTTCACACTCACTCTCACTCACACTTTTCTCACTTCTCTCTCACACACTCATTCACACACACTCACTCCTATATCACTCATTTTTTCACACTCTCACACACACACACACACACACACACACACACACACACACACACACACACACACACACACACACACACACACACACACACACACACACACACTCCTCTCCCGGTCAATCATTCTACAATTTCACTTTCTTCTTGTATGAGGGACACTCGAGTTTCTCAGGCGTGAGTACTTCCATCTCCTTGTCTCTGTGTGTGTCTCTCTCTCTCTCTCTCTCTCTCTCTCTCTCTCTCTCTCTCTCTCTCTCTCTCTCTCGCTCTGTGTGTGTGTGTGTGTATGTGAGAGAGAGAGAATGAATAAATACGTGTGTGATACAATATTGAACATTACAATCTTCATCTCTCTCACTCTCTCTCTCACTCTCTCTCTCTCTCTCTCTCTCTCTCTCTCTCTCTCTCTCTCTCTCACATATTCCCCCTCATCTTTTCCGCTCGCCCGCTTCTCTCCCTCCTTCCCTTCTCTTCCTTCTTTGTCTCCTTCTCCTTCTTCCTCCAAATGTTATTCGCTTCGTCCCTTCCCCTTTACTTTATTCTCTCTTTGTCATCCTTTCATTTTCTTCCTCCTTCGCTCCTTCATTCATCCATTTATTCACTCATTCCTTCATTTATTCACTCATTCCTTCATTCATTCTTTTATTCCCTCATTCCCTCATTCATTCTTTTATTCAATCTTCTATTTATTCATTCATTCTTTTATTCAATCTTCTATTATTCATTCATTATTTTATTCAATCTTCTATTTATTCATTCATTCTTTTATTCAATCTTCTATTATTCATTCATTCTTTATTCAATCTTCTATTATTCATTCATTCTTTATTCAATCTTCTATTATTCATTCATTCTTTTATTCAGTCTTCTATTATTCATTCATTATTTTATTCAATCTTCTATTTATTCATTCATTATTTTATTCAATCTTCTATTATCATTCATTCTTTATTCAATCTTCTATTATTCATTCATTCTTTTATCAATCTTCTATTTATTCATTCATTATTTTATTCAATCTTCTATTTATTCATTCATTCTTTTATTCATTTACTTACTTATTTAATCCTTCATTCTTCCATTCATTCTTGTATTCATTTATTCATTTACTCGTGTATTCACTCATATGCATATATTTATACATATTTTCTGTCTTGTATACATTATTTCATTCATACATACATACATTCTTAAATTT